>JARVZY010000188.1:0-62280 GCA_030686995.1 Artemisia argyi
TAAAAGTTCGTGATCCTGGCCAAGTATGTTCTATTTTAGAACTACTTAAAACTTCCTTTCCATACGTACCTACCCTTACTATCTTCTATGCAATGGAATATGAAAACATACGTTACAAGTCTTGTATGGGCGGGACTTGCAACTTAAGGGTTTGACATCACCTTTGTTTAGTGGACAGTTTCCCGAAAGCAACGGACATATCAAAAGTATACCTAATTTAGGTATTTGAAAATTTTATCGAACCTTGGCTAAATATATACTAGTCACCTATATTTAACCTAGGGACAGTGGAATATAGTCTGACTAACTATATTCGACTTAAAATTTTCAAATACTGAGAGTAGTTGTACTAGGGTTATGTTTAGGTTGATTTCCTACTTGAACACGATAAACCACCAGAATACATTAAAACAATCTAGAGACACGATAGTGCCTTACCACTCAGCAAGATCTTAACACCTTATTTGTATGATCTAAATTCATTCTTGAAATTTTTCATTTATGAGATAATCCGAACTACTATCTTGGGATAGTTATCAATTATTCTCTTCATCCTGTAGAAGTACTATCCTGTTTAGGTCCTAAGGATACCATCCATCATAAACTTTTAAAATCTCTTAAGATTTTCAAAACAAACTCAACATCTATACCTATGAGTATTAATGTTAAGTATACACTACACACTTTTGTTCATCAACATATCACATTATTATCTTCACAACCGTTACAACCACAAACTCATTAACAGATCTTGATGCATTTTTAAAGCTCAAATCATCTATAGTTACACCACAAGTACCCTCATCAGCTTTACAAGATTGAATATTCATCTTGTACTTTTGCTACACCGGTATCATCTCGTAATACACTACCTTGTAACTCACCGGCTAAGTATGAATGTTGTGTTGGGAATTCTTAAGTAGTATGATT
This sequence comes from Artemisia argyi, assembly GCA_030686995.1. Classification (NCBI taxonomy): domain Eukaryota; kingdom Viridiplantae; phylum Streptophyta; class Magnoliopsida; order Asterales; family Asteraceae; genus Artemisia; species Artemisia argyi. The sequence continues at coordinate 931 of JARVZY010000188.1, forward strand.
TATAATTATTTGAATGGATTGGGATGCCTTTTCATTTAAATAAAGAAATTGTAAATCACCAAACCATAAGTTTATATTTCCGTATTTACATTGTTTGGGATGCCTCTCTATGTAAATAAAGAATTATAAACAAGTGGGCTTATTTGTATCCCGAATAACATAAGTATGAAGTCAATAAACACTAGGTACAACAACCGATTACCTACTAGGCTATGATTGCAATTACTATCTCAAATCCTATTAATATTCGACTGCTATATCAATTTCCTTTGATATTCGACTATTACCATACCTTTCCTACATAAAAGCAAGCCTCATCCTACACCATGCACTGAAACGACAAATCAAACTACATCACTGGTAACCCCAGACTTTAGTCCTCATAAGTAACCACACCTTTTCATCGACACCACTCCAACATATGACACACAAAGAACTTCGGGACGAAGTTCCCCGTAAGGGGTAGAGACTGTAACAATTCGCAATTTCAGGTTAACTTTTATTCCCAAAAATTTCACTATTCACAATTTACTATTCACTTTTTACTATTCACTTTTCACTATTCATCTCAGAAATTTTTATTTCATATTCTCATAAGTTAAACTATTTTAACGATAATCCGAGAGTTTGACGCTCGTCGGATCATTTCTGCAAAAATCACAAAGCCGTGTCCGAGATTTACTTTTAGGTTTAAACGTCCTTCCAGCATCCCGATATATCCATAAAACATAATAAACAATAGAAATATGATTTTCTATCATTTTATGACAATTCCAAAAGTTTTGGAATTTTACGTTTTCCAGTTCAGCGTTTTACGCGAATTACGCGTTTTAGACCCGTGTTTCCAGTTTTTAGCAGGGTTTTAGCACCCGATGGAACCTACCACTCATTTTATATTTTATTATGGAGTATTTTGACAAGTTTAATCATTCCTCCAAGTTTCGTATTTTTACGATACCCGGTTTTACGTTTCGTGACTTAACGACTTACCGTTAGCAATTACCGGGACCAAAACTCACTCCGTAAGCTAGATAATACCAAGTTTATGCATCTAGTCACCCTATCCACCATATGGCCGACTATAGGAAGCTTCACCATGCCTTGGTGGCTTATGATAAGCCTTGGACTTTAGATACATGTATACTAAGTAAACTTGGTCTCCAAGTGTTGGAAAATATCCTAAATACTTGCACCTCCTTAAGGCAACTTCCTAGCACCTTCCTAGCACCTCCTTAAACTCATATATAAGCCCTCCCCATCCCTCCTAGTCGTTCACAACACAAACACCCTCTCATTTGCTAGTTTACTTCAAGTTTTGTGCAAGAAATCAAGTGCAATATCCACACATAAACCCTAGTTAGGTTTTCATTCATCAAACACTTCCATAACCTCATATACTTGGTGATTTCTCTTGAGTTTGAATCCACTCAAGTCACCTCAACTTTCATCATCCATCTTTCAAGATTACAAGAGTAGAAAGATTGCATGAAGTGAAGTGGGTTGAAGCAAGTCTATCAAAGTCCTATCCTTACATGTTAACTTCCTTTCATCTTTGAAAGCCAAAAGTTGTAAGCCAAACCCTAACATGATTCTTGTTAAATAATCATGTTCATGTTATTTACATGTTATTCTTGCTATATTATGTCTTGTAGTTATGTCCATGATGTATAAAAGTGAACAAAACAAGTTATTGTTATTGATTGTTACAACAAGTTACTAAAACAAGTAAACTAGTGACTTTCTTGGTAAGACCTGATCAAAATGGTAAAAATATGATGTTGGATCATTACATATTACAGTAGAGGACTTAACAAGGAAACCATAGCAATTTGAACCACCTAAAACGAGTATACGAGTCAAAAGTTACGCCCATTTGAAGTTACCAAAACTTTGCGGCAAACTGCCAAATACCATTCTGATCAAATTTGGGTTTTGAAAGTCCCACTTCTGGTCCGATTCATCAAAAAGTTAAAACACGAAAGTTGTCCGGAACGACATTTTCGTTCAGGAACAAAGAAGCTCGAGCCCTGAAAACGCTTTCCGAGTGATAATTTCTTCAAATTCTAAACAGCCCACTTTTAGGCGAAAGTCACTAGATTATGGTTATACTTTAAAAGGAACAAGAGGTCTTATGACCTATAATCAAGACCACAACCATGGCTAGAGCCAAGGTTGTGTCTCATGACCTTGGAACAAGGACCAAAGGTCATGGCTAGGCCATGACGAAATGACCATACAAGCTTACTTAGGCGAAAACATGAAACAAAGAGTTGACGATAACTTGAACAAACAATTTGGATCTACTTCACTTAAAAGGAACCATGAGATATTACAAAGATAAATGGTCATACAAGACTTATGAAACTACCCCTAATAACAATCTTCATGTACTAATAAACTTTCCTAAGTTTATCCAAATATCGGACATATAACTTTTCGGATTAAAACTTATATCTATATATTTTATCAACTACTACAATAGTAGGGAGCCTCATGTGAGGAGTTCATTATGTAAGCCGTCGAGATGAGTTGTGGATTTACGAGTTAAAGCGTCCTGGCTCCTCGAACGCTTACTAACATGACTTCTGAATTATGTCGGCCCGAACGGTAGTAAACGATATACCAAAACATACATGTTTCATGAATCTTTCTTTCAAAAGACTTATACTATACATCATACCACATCATGGACTAAATGCAAGATATATATATATAGGCACTACGTCATATTCTTTACTCCGATCCTAAGTCGCGACATTCTATTATAGGTTGCTCGTAGAAACCTTCGCGATTCGACCATCACATTCACTACTCACTACATAACTTAAGGTGAGTTCGTAGCCCCACTTTCTATTGTTTAACTATTTTACAAACCCATGGGGGGAATACATGCTATTATTTTTCTACTCGAACACAATGCTTTCTAATGTATGCTTCACGACGATGTTTTATTATCACTAAGTAACGATTGCCATGTTCGGAGTCCCTATATCATGAACCATTAGTCACTACCTTTAGTGAGCGCGAATATTGTGAATAGATCTATTGGGATTGACGGATCCCATTTGTGTTGAACAACGATGAGTTCACACAAATGCACTATATTTGAGATTTAGCGGTATAATGGCAAAAGTACCTTGGTAGGGCTTCTATAATGCCAATTTTGTTGGTTCGATGTTAATGCTTTGGTTGCATGAGCTTAGTGAAATAAATAACGATTTTGTTTTCTAACTATGAGTGTGAGTCTATAGCTCACACTACGACATATTATGTTCAAACGATTTAACTAAACTCTACGAATTCCACTCAACCTTTGTGTTGACCTCTCAAGCATGTATTTCAGGTTCATGACGATCAAGGATGGCACGGAAGGACACGGATACTCAAGAGGGCTATAAATTTTATTATCATTCAAAACTCATTTAAATTGTAAACATGGAACCATCTGGGACCTCATTTTGTAATCTCTGATATTTATATAATTTGAATGATAAATCTTTTAAAACGACTCAATTGGAGTTCGTTTTCTATTATTGTGACTATTGTGCCGTCAAGTAACACCCAGTTCGAATTCCGCTGCATCCATGAATTGGGGGTGTTACATTCATTGATGAATTATTCGGTATTTATATCGAATAAACCCTAACTTGTATCACAAGTCGATACAAGATAAACTCTCAAAGTAAAAGATAACTTTCCTAGATAATGACTCACATGACTCTTTCCTAATATGACTCGAATGCAATATAAATAAAAGATAGATAGTTATCCACGATAGTAGGCGTATCATTCCCCACTCCTTAAAAAACCACCTTGTCCTCAAGGTGTTGCTTCGAACGATCGTGATTCCCGGATCACATGGTCTTTGTTGACTTCCTTTTGATGACACCAAGTACAGGTAGTAATGAAATTCTTTCACGTTAGGCATAATAGTAGTATTATACATGGTAGACAAGTTACTCATGCATGAGACAACATCATAATCACTAGTCGTTATATTAAAGCTAGTACCAATAGACTTAATACCATGTTTTTTAGCAAAATCATCACCAAAATGTTTTTGTGCAAAATCACTCACATGAGAAGTGATACTCTGCTCTACCCCACACAATCTCAGTTTTTTTTGACAAATCACTTGTCACACCATGCACAACATCAGTTTGATCAAGTGTTTTAATTGTAGCCTCCATACCAGGTGCGATGATGCGTGAGAATTGCACCATGCTTTACCTCTCGAGGGATCTCGAGAAGCTTACAACCCCCACCAGGCAATGTACCTGATCGTTGTAGTATAGTATAGTGACAAGTACCGGGGGATTGATCGTTCAACTCAGGAATAGTGTCGCTAGGATTAGAAAGCCTAAAAACTAGGTCTAGAGATGAGCGATGATTCTTTTTGTATTTTTATGTTTTTATGAAAGCAAGTAAAAATCTCGGTTTTAGAAGAGTGGGCGGAATTAGTTGCTAGTCAACTAACCCAATAACTAAAGATGCAATCAAAATAAAATAACAGAAATGTAAATTAAACTAATTAAACTAATGGTGTGAACAATAGATGGGAGAATTGTGTTTACTTAGATTTCACTACTCCCTAGATATCTTTTACAGGTTAATTGTTTGTTACAGTTGCGTGGATGACGGGTTATATTCCTTAATACCAATCGTGGGGTGGCGTACGTACTTCCCCATCTCTATAAGCTCCTACTTCACTCCTATGTCGAGCCTGCAAGAAGCTCCTAACATGGGATCACTAGAATTCGCTCATGCATTAAATACAACCATAAAAACCTTAGTACGCATTGGTTCATGTTTCTTAAGACGTTCAAGCATGTTACACAATGGAAGTCTGCCAGTTTTCTTAAGCCTAACATCGAAATCATTCATCTATTACAACTATAAACAAGCAATCAACCTATAATCAACATCTAGGTTTCATTACATCTAAGCAAACACACAAGAAATCTAGCCTAGCATGTTAAAATCAAGACAAGCGTAAGATATATTCAAACAACACATAGACATATTGAATGAATTGAAAGGATACTTATCTCAATTGAACATGAAGGGTTTCAAGGGGTGAAAACCCTTGAAAATACTGTTAAAAACGAGCTAGGGTTTATTCAAGTCGACCCTAAAATTCTCCTCTACTTTAGAATGAAAATTACAAAGACTATATATAGATTTCCTAAGGTGACGGCGTCAAGAAGAAACTTCTGACGCCGTCAACCCGCCGCCAAAAATATAATCGGATTGCCTAGATCCAGATCTGACGCCGTCATGTGTATTGCTGTTCTGGGCCGTCACCACTTTTACTCTTGATGGCCGTGATTTGACGCCGTCACGTTTTCACTGGGCCGTCACCATTTTTGCTCTTGACGCCGTCATCAAAATGTTTTTGACGCCGTCAGGTACTGTTCCCAGCAAGAAAAATTAAGACTTTGCCGTTTCTTCACTTTTATGCTCCAAAAACGTCCAAAATGCTTCCTTTTCCAGAATTCACTCCCAAAGTACCTAAAATCACAAAAGGAACGATTTAGGGCAATATTTGATCAAATAAATTCAAATTCGGGCTTAAATGACCCCCTAAAAACGGATCATTTTCGCCTCATCATATACCCTTACACTTGAGATTTGCTTGTTCTCAAGCAAATGCGCTTTTATTCTAATCAAAATACAAGTTAGGGGTCATTTAACACTAATATAAAAGTATTTACAACAAATAATCGTTCCACTAAAGACCAAAGACAAGCACGGAGGTCATACACTAGCACATCACAAATAGTGTCTCTCGGGTGTAATAAAGTATATATCACAATATGAAAATGGAAAACGTCTCTCACTACCTGTCATAGCAAAATAGATTACCATAGGCTTGGGAAAGGATCAAACCTCCACCACATGGCGTAAGCACCTAGGATAAACTATCAAAGAGGTCTTTTTAAAGGGTTATAACGTTAGTTGTAGGGATATGGAATACACGGTTTTGTTGGATATAGGCAATCTTTACTGGTGGCGAGTTAATCATCTTGGTTAATTACATGTACAATATGGCGTTGCTAAGCCAAGACTAGACTCGACTTAAGCTAATAAACCAAAAATAACAAAAACATAAAATAAACATAGAATGAAACGGGATGGTAGTCCGTATGTTTTTCTCTATTCTCTTTTTCTTTTTCTTTTTTTTCTTTTTCTTAATTTTTTCGATTTTTTTTTGTATGTGTGTGTGTGTGTGTGCATACACTCTTACCCTACCATCCAAAATAATACATCATAGGGAATGAACATTCCCCTTACACTTGAACTTTTACATACTTTACAATAAACTAATCTAATGACTCGAATCAAGATAATCAAAACACTTTGAGTAATTTTAAGATTAACGCATATATGGGGGTAATATATGATGTTCTTCCCCATTACTCCATAAAATAAGTACTTTACCCACGAGTCCCAATCGTCCCAAAACAATATGTACAAGGTTATGACTCGACTTAGCAACCATGTAATCAATTAGATAATTAACTAAGGGTTTAACAAATAACAATAATGCACTAAAGATGAGTGCATACACGGAAGGCTAAGGCGATTTGGTTGTACATTTAAGTGGGGTGTAACAAATTCTTCCTTTAAGTAAGATGCTTAAAGTTAGAAACGAAAAGATAGGCTCGGAGGGGTGTACTAGGGGTTTCGTGTACTAAAAATGAGTACAACGCTAAGGTGTGGGAAAAATTAATTGACTTAACTAGCCAACTAATATGACTTAAATGGTCAAGTAATTATGATACGGGTTTAACACAAGGGTGATCCTAATGCCTCTTATCATGTACTAAATCCTACTACTCGAATGTAGTCTCACTAGCGGTCTCGGGATGCATCACTAACGCAAGTTCTAGAATCTAAATGCTACCGGTACACTCATAAGCACTAATAATGAATGCATTTCCTATCAAATCTAAAGGCGAACCTCACATATTTGGGTGGAAAATTTTTCTGAATGGTACGGTTTTGTGCTAGTCATACGATCTCCTATCCATGAGACGCTTGCTAAGGCTAAAGTTTCACTCCTAAATGTTGTAAAAAAATTTAAATTTGGCGCTAAAATTACACTAACAAGTATTTCTCATAGTTTTATTACACACCTACCATTAAATAAACAAACTCAAGTGAAATTGTATCCTATAAGGTATCATCATTTACCTTCCCCTTACACTTAGGATGAACATTGTCCCCAATGTTCAATTAAAGAATGTAAAAGTGAAATAGGTAAAAGAATGAAATCAAATACTCCCTTGATTCGCTCGGTATGGATAGTGCGGTAACAAGGTTAGATCTTCCTCCAAGAAAATGAACAATCAAAGCTTCCCTTCCAGAATATAAATCATCTTCTTGTCATACATAACCTGTTAAACCTGAGAAAACAAACAAGGCAACCCCGCGTAAAATCGGCGGCAATCTATATATGATAACAAATTCTAGAAAACAAAGTAAGATATAATGCTTGTGGAATGATGTTTGCAGATTCCCTGGAGTTTATAAAACTAAAGATTTAACAAAAACTTTAAGACTCCGTTAGAAAAACAAAACTAGCAAAATTTCCAGAATTTTACACATGATGCCGTTAGGAATTTCTTCCTGACGCCGTCAGAAGTGACCTACAGAAATCTTTATGTTAAGTTTCCAGAAAATTTCTGGAAAACTTATGTCCTACTTCCTGGAAAATCACGCAAAACATCATTATGACTCGATACAAGCATTTGACTCTAACAAATACGAATATGCATGTTCATTTAATATTGTGGAGAATCATGATCGATTTTGTTTCTTAAAAACATATTCGGGGTTTCCCCTTACACTTATCTTTCGCGAAATACCTTTGGATGAAGTTAAGACTAATCCAAACGACAAAATAAAGTATTTTCACCATTTTAGTTTTGAAACATGATCTACCAACAATAAAAATAAAGCATGCATACGGAAACAAATAACAATCAAACAAATTAAAAATCACACAAATGATGGGTTGCCTCCCAAGAAGCGCTTTTCTTTATTTACGAGTCTTGTAGCTAGACTCAAGGTCATGGGTTACTACGTGACCTCATCGTTGGTCTCACTCACTGATTGTAAATGCTCTTTATAGAGACCAACCACCTTATTCTTAATTGCTCCTATGATTCTATTGGCAAATTCCTTATCAACTCTATATTTTGGTCCTAGAGTCAAGCAATCCTTATAGAAAAGGCTCTTCTTCTCCCATACATAGTCCATGCCCTTTTTCTTATCCTCTTCATTGATGTCCTCGAAAGCACCAATGTTATCCATGTCAAATCGGGGCACAAAACGAAATTCTTTCATTCTATTAGGCATCCTATAAGTGATCCTATCGGTGTCACTAGCAAATTGGATTGTCCCTCTATCTCATCATATTCTAACTTAGACTCTTCCACAAATGGTTTACCAAACACAACATGGGATAAGCGACAATCAATAACACTAGCTAAGTCTTCAACAACCATAAAGTCAGTGATATAAGTAAAGTTCCCAACAAAGACATGGAGACCTTTAATTCTCCCGACAAAGTTACAAACTCCACCGGGGTATTTGGGATCTCTTCTAGGTCCAAGTCTTGTTTTCACAATATCATAATAGACACTTGAGAACATAATGTTGATTGGGGATTTAAAATCAATGTAAGCATTGTCAATGTGTTTATACCCAATCATACATGGTATCTTAGCATTCTTAGGATCGCCTCTCTTTATCTTAGGTTCGATTCTAGTGAAAGGAGGTCGAGGATTATCAATAAGATTATTATAGTACGCAATCTCCTCCTTAGTGGGGTATAGATTAAAATAGTCATCTAGCTTTGGATCAATCTCCCCTTCTTCAAGTTCCTCAACAACATCCTCAAAATCTTTAGTTCCTAGGTCCTTATTTGAATACAAGGCGGTCGCTAGGTCACTAAATGCATGGTCGAGCTCAACATTAATCAACCTATTAAGCTCCCTAAGTTCCCTAATCTCACTCTCAATTTGTTCACGTAACAAAGCCACTTCTCTAGGGGAAAGGGGTGGATTCGCGTTTTCCATAATGGTCAACGGAATAGTCAATGAATTTATTTTACTAACAAAGGCACGAAGAAATAGATAGACTAAAGAAAACCTAAAAATAAAAATAAAATCTTACTAGAAAGGAATCTAGCAAGTAGACCTAATAAAAAGAAATTCTAACCTAGACAATAACTACTCCCCGGGCTGCAGCGCCAAAAACTTGATAGCGCCGCACTCTTTTGCGAAAGTTGAGGAATAAGTGTAATGATAAACAATCCCCGGCAGCGGCGCCAAAAATATGATGCGTGGGAATTGCACCAGGCTTTACCTCTCGAGGGATCTCGAGAAGCTTACAACCCCCACCAGGCAGTGTACCTGATCGTTGTAGTATAGTATAGTGACAAGTACCGGGGGATTGATCGTTCAACTCAGGAATAGTGTCGCTAGGATTAGAAAGCCTAAAAACTAGGTCTAGAGATGAGCGATGATTCTTTTTGTATTTTTATGTTTTTATGAAAGCAACTAAAAATCTCGGTTTTGGAAGAGTGGGCTAGTCAACTAACCCAATAACTAAAGATGCAATCAAAATTAAATAACAGAAATGTAAATTAAACTAATTAAACTAATGGTGTGAACAATAGATGGGAGAATTGTGTTTACTTAGATTTCACTACTCCCTAGATATCTTTTACAGGTTAATTGTTTGTTACAGTTGCGTGGATGACGGGTTATATTCCTTAATACCAATCGTGGGGTGGCGTACGTACTTCCCCATCTCTATAAGCTCCTACTTTACTCCTATGTCGAGCCTGCAAGAAGCTCCTAACATGGGATCACTAGAATTCGCTCATGCATTAAATACAACCATAAAAACCTTAGTACGCATTGGTTCATGTTTCTTAAGACGTTCAAGCATGTTACACAATGGAAGTCTGCCAGTTTTCTTAAGCCTAACATCGAAATCATTCATCCATTACAACTATAAACAAGCAATCAACCTATAATCAACATCTAGGTTCCATTACATCTAAGCAAACACACAAGAAATCTAGCCTAGCATGTTAAAATCAAGACAAGCGTAAGATATATTCAAACAACACATAGACATATTGAATGAATTGAAAGGATACTTATCTCAATTAAACATGAAGGGTTTCAAGGGGTGAAAACCCTTGAAAATACTGTTAAAAACGAGCTAGGGTTTATTCAAGTCGACCCTAAAATTCTCCTCTACTTCAGAATGAAAATTACAAAGACTATATATAGATTTCCTAAGGTGACGGCATCAAGAAGAAACTTCTAACGCCGTCAACCAGCCGCCAAAAATATAATCGGATTGCTTAGATCCAGATCTGACGCCGTCATGTGTATTGTTGTTTTGGGCCGTCACCACTTTTACTCTTGACGGCCTTGATTTGATGCCGTCACCATTTTTGCTCTTGACGCCATCATCAAAATGTTCTTGACGCCGTCAGGTACTGTTCCCAGCAAGGAAAATTAAGACTTTGCCGTTTTCTTCACTTTTATGCTCAAAAAACGTCCAAAATGCTTTCTTTTCCAGAATTCACTCCCAAAGTACCTAAAATCACAAAAGGAATGATTTAGGGCAATATTTGATCAAATAAATTCAAATTCGGGCTTAAATGACCCCCTAAAAACGGATCATTTTTCGCCTCATCATGCAACAACTCCTATGTTACATATATCTTCTTTCCTTGAACATTTAAGAACGATGTCATTTGTTTTGACGGCTGAGGTTAACCATTGGTCTTCCAAACGAGCCTCGGTAATGCGTGCCAAGGAAAAAGCGTCGCCTAGCGTGGTAGGTCTTGACACTAGGAGTTCCAGTTGTAACGCCGGTTTAAGGCCGGAGATATAAAAAGAAATCAGTAAGTGTTCTGAGATTACCGTGACCCAATTCATAAGCTTCTCAAACTCGCTTTGATATTGTGCCACCGTCCCCATTTGCAACAACTAAGAAAGCACGCCTTGCGGATCCTCGTACTTACATGGTCCAAAACGATTACGAACACTGTCCAAAAAAAATCCCAAGTCATGATTAAATTGTTACGCATCATCCAACGAAACCACTCTGCCGCATCTCCATCGAGATTAAAACTCACTACATGTAGTCGTTGCTTGACCGGTGTATTCAAAATAGTAAAGTACTCACTGATAGAGAAGATCCAACTATCAGGATCAGACCCCGAAAACTTCGGCACATCCGGCCACATGAAACATGGTAGTGTCGAAGCAAAGGCATCATCACCACCCCTTATCGGGACTTGCGACCTGAATCAACTCTTTAGTAGCCTGTTCTTTTAGCAGCAGTCGAATAGTGTGTTCCTCCATGAGATCGAGTAAATTATTCTTCACTAAAAAGAGGTAATCACGTTGGTTATGATTCAAAGATCCAACCAATAAACACTAAAGTATCTTGAATGATTATAATAAATGTTTACAAGAGTATTTATAAGACAAAGTAAACCCTAAAACCCCACTCTTTCAAAAATCACCTTGCCCTCAAGGTGATACGAAGAATATGCAAATTGAGTGTCCGTTAATTCCTCGCTTAAATTCAATTTTCTTTCATCCAAACGACTATCAAATTCACCACCTCCATCCTTAAGTGTCGATATCACTCTATTCAACTCATCATTGCCAACCTTTAGTGCTTCGCCACCGCCCACAACCTCTTCAAATCTAATATACTCATCATCATTCAATGACCCTTCAGCCTTAGGTGAAGACGTGAAGTAAATTCACCCTATAACGGTAGAATGACATCTATTTTCTTTTCAACGATGTGCTCTTTCTCTTCCATTACAATTATCTCAAAACGAACCTCAGTGATACGAGCTTTGAAGAAGTCTTCTCCCAAAGTTAAAGGATTGGACCTCAAAAATTCCCAAATATCTAGGTTCGCGAAGCGTGTTTCCGCCGCTCGGGTTAATGAAAAAGCTTCGTCTAAAGTTTTGGGATTTGACCGTAAGAGTAAACATTGTAGATCCAGTTTAAGTCCGGAGATATAAAACGATATAAGTAAAAATTCCCAAATATCTAGGTTCGCGAAGCTTGTTTCCGCCGCATGGGTCAATGAAAAAGCTTTGTCTAAAGTTTTGGGATTTGACCGTAAGAGTAAACATTGTAGATCCAGTTTAAGTCCGGAGATATAAAATGATATAAGTAAAGACTCCGAGATCCCCGTTACTTGATTTTTAAGAATCTTAAAATCATTCTCGTATTCGGCCACCGTGCCCATTTGCAAAAGCTTAGATAGTGCCTCCCGATCGTTGCTGCCCGATGCCATGAACAGTAACTCGGATAATAGGGGGAAAAAATCTGATGAACAGTAACTATGAACAGTACCGAGGGAACAATGTCGATGAACAGTACCAGTGAACAGTGTCGATGAACAGTACAAGTGAACAGTAATTTTTTTTAAATAAATTGAAACCCTAATCGTAAGCCCTCTCAACGAGAGCTCTCAATAAAAGCACCAATTGATACGACCCGGTTAGGGGTTGTATCAGGATATGACACCACTTTTAGCGTGTGTGAGCTCCATAAGAATATAGAAAGAAGAAGACTAGAGAATAAACACTAAAGTATCTTGAATGATTGTGGCAATCAATAACAAAAAGTAGCACTAGATCCAAAAAATTAGATCGAATAAAGGAATCCTTTATTAAATAAACCTAATATGAATATTACCACATGCAGTAGATGACAAAGGAGAGCATGCGGTATATGAATTAGAAGCTGCAGTTGATGCAAAAACCGAATGAACAATACTACTTTTTTTTTTTTTTTTTTTTTTTTTTTTTTTTTTTTTTTTTTTTTTTTTTTTAGCAATGAAAGCACCAGTTGATACGACCCGTTAAGGTTTTATCGGGATAGGGCACCACTTCAAGCGGGCGCGAGCTCCTTAAGAATATTAGAGAAGAGAATAGGATTATTTGTTTGACATAACTATATTATTCATTGATGAATGATTCGGTATTTATACCGAATAAACCCTAACTTGTATCACAAGTCGATACAAGATAAACTCTCAAAGTAAAAGATAACTTTCCTAGATAATGACTCACATGACTCTTTCCTAATATGACTCGAATGCAATATAAATAAAAGATAGATAGTTATCCGCGATAGTAGGCGTATCAGTTCGTAAATGAGCTGGCATGGGTTGAGGGGAAGCCACCCTTGGTTGGGTGTGCGGCAGTTTTCGTAACGAGGTTTGGGGAACGTCCCGACCCAAAAAATAAATTTGGCGCACTAACATACTGTCGTTTTTCCCTTTAAAAGACAACGGTTTGCCAACCATTGTGCCTTTTCTGTTTAACCGCAAAACTACCTATAACCGAATACGAAATTCACTAACTTTTAGTTCGGTGGAATAAGATAAATTTGATCTCTTCTACTTTTGGTTTGGTGTAATGTTCAAACTTTTAAAAAAATATATATATCTTTTATGGAGGTGAGACTATAGAGAAATTTTTTTCTAAAGATTATGAACAAATCTCCACCACTCTTTTTTTCATCAAATATAAAATATCATTTCAACTTTTTTTAAAAGAAATTAAATATATCATAAACCGTTAATCGTCACGGAAAACTAATTATACCATTACGGCAAAAATTCTATCTATCTTTCCATATAGAGACTTTTATATATTTACAACTAACTTTTTTTGTGATATTAAAATTTACACAATATGACTAATAACTAGAAGAATTTAGGTTAGAATAAAAACGATACCAAGACGGAAAATTCTTCGTCCTCGCATATGTTTTTACTTTTTACCATCTATACTGACAATGAATGAACATTTCTAAAGTTGTATAAATTTCACCATACCAGACTAGTACCACCTTTTTAATAACTCCTAAATCCTAGTTGAGTTCATCCCGACAAGGAAATATTGGTTCGATCTGGCTCTTAATTAACAGAAGATTGAGCAGCTTTTTTGTTAGTCAAGAAGTTTCTAATAGTTTCGCTTGGAAATATCCACGGATTATGCCAGGTATCAGTCACAATTTTCTTGAGTGCAACAGAACTGTGTGTGTGTGTATATATATATATATATATATATATATATATATATATATATATATATATATATATATATATATATATATATATATATATATATATATATGTATATATATACATGTATATATATACATGTATATATACATGTATATATATGTATATGTATATGTATATATATATACATGTACACACACACACACATACACACACACACACACACACACACACACATATATATATATATATATATATATATATATATATATATATATATATATATATATATATATATATATATATATATATATATATATATATATATATGCAACAAGTTCAACGTCAAAACGTTGGCCATAATAACCCATGATTTTAACAACCTTCAGGCGTTGACGGGTGACTCCTCCCAAACCAACCTCACAGATTAACCAAGGATGGTCAACAGGTCAGTCAAGTGTGGGAGTAGTGATCAATTTATGATCCGGTGTAAGCACAATGTATTACCGGGTCGTTATATCCCGACGAGATTGAAATTGTATTTTGGAAAACGTTTGAGGGATTCAGTGATTGTGAAAGTAACCAGATAATGATTTGGATTGACTTACACTAATGGAAATGATTAAGATTAACCTGAATTAACAGTATTAACAAGCACAGGAATATCAGATATGTATTTAAGTCTAAAACGTATATCAAAATTTAAAATAAATGTTACTGCGTACAGGAAAAGTGGGAATTAAGCAAAAATAAACTTAAGGGGGGTGAAAATGACTTTTTACAAACTTAATATTAAAATAAAATTTTATTAAAAAGAAAATTATTTTTTTGATTATTTAATTATTTAATATTAATTAAAAACTATTTAATAATTAATTTAAACTAATTTAAACTAAGGAAAAATACTAAAATGACTTAGAAAATTATAAAATTTTTTATAAAACTAATTTACCATCATAGGAATCCTATAAAATTATAAAAAGTTTATAAAAATTAGAAAAAGGATAATTTAATAATTATCTACTTATTTATTAATTAAAATATAATTAAACTAAATTAATTATAAAAATTAACAAAGGAACAGTAAATATTATGAAAATTTCCCTAAAAATACTTTATGATTTATAATACATTGGAAAAATATAAAAAGGTACTATTTCTTATAAATAAGCAGAAAGGAAATTTATTTTTGGTTTTTTAATTAAAACTATTTAAACTTAAATTAATTATTATAAATAATAAATCTAATCAGAAAATTATGAAAATTTTTTCACAACTATTTTAATATGACAGAGAATTAAGAAAAATATAAAATTGGAAAATGCTCTTTGAAAAAGCACAAAAATAAGCCAAATGGCTTAAATAGAAGCTATCACTTATTTTATATTTTGATTTTTCTTGTTTTTCTTTTTCACAACTATTTTAATACTGAAAATGAGCAACTTTTATGAAGACAACTTTTTTGTAGCTGAAAAATAAGCTGTGTGCAAGCTATTGAGCTTAACAAATGGCTTATTAAGGATTTTGATGGCTTTTTGAGTGATATAAGCTACTGACAAGTTACCAAAGATAAAATAAGCTATATCCAACTGAGATGTGCACAAAATAAGCTAAAACAACTAAACAAGCTCACTAAATAAGCCAAAAAGCTCAAATAAGCAAATCCAAAACCACACAGACCAAATAGACCAAAAGGGGTTATTTGCTGCCCTATGTGGGACCCACAAATGTGATCAGAGGTCCAAACTAAAAGGTGATCTAAAAAGCTTGCCAGGAGGGCTTTCCAATAAGCCAATAAGCAAACCCTGGGGTCCACTAATAAGCCAAGGATGGGCTTGTAAAGTTGGCTTGGTGGTTCCTGCTGATGAATCAGCAGGAATGGTCAGGGTGTTTTAGTGAGCAAAATAAGCTATAATCTAGTGACCTGTGATCCAAAATAAGATCAAAGCCAATAAGCTAGACTAATAAGCTTCTTAAAAAGCCAAAGGTTGGGGGCTGGGGTTCACAAACAAGCTCAGGGTGAGCTTATGAAAATGGGGCCAATACCCTGGTACAGGGGAGGTGCTTGCCCTGCAGGCCTAAATAAGCACTCCAATAAGCCACTAGAAAAATTCTTAAAAATAAAATGAAATAAGGATTCACTAGTTCAGCTGATAGTCTTTAATTTCCAAAAAGCTCAAAGCTTAATTAAAAAAAATAAAATCATGAAAAATCTTGCAAAAAATGGATTTCTGTAAGACTTGCACTTTTTGACTTTTTAGATTATGAGCCTAAGTTGACTATTGTGAGATTTGATTAAGTCCTAGTGACTGAAATTGTTGTTTAAGCTACAAAGAGATGAAATTAAGCTATACTAATAACTTATGAACTGATTTGATGGTTGCTTGAATTAGAAATTCTAACAGTGATCAAATGAGGTTAGATCAAAGGCTATTTTGACTTTTGCTCTAAAGACCAATGGTTTTTATGCTATCTCTAACCTAATGCAACCTACTTCGACATGAAATGACTAACAACACTATCACAAACACCCTAGAACACAGCTATGACAGCAAATCCAAACAACCTGATATGAAACTTGATTTTTGGTTTTTCAAAGTGAAATGATGAGACAAATGAAAAATGACTAGTTTAACTGAGTTTTGCTTTTTTGGAAACAATTGAGTATTTAATACTATGAAACAGGTTTCTAATGACTATTTATGCTATAATAAGCTGAAATAAGCACATAAACATAAGCTTAAACATCAAATACTTAAGATGCTATAAAAGACTAAGATGACAGTTAAACTAAGATTTTTGAGCACAATGAGATTTAATGAACAAATACTTAATTTTAAACTACAATATAACTAGAATACTCTAAATAAGCAAAAAAGCACAGAAATAAGCAAAGAACAAGCAATGCTACAGTAGAAAGCTAAAAATGAGATTTTGCTTACAAATGCCTTCCAGCTTATAACCAAGAACTAAGAACCAATAACCTGCCTGATGTCTCCCCTGAGACTCTAAACCACTGCCATCCACGATTTACAGTGCTCCAACAATCTTCTTCCTTCTTTACATGAATTTTTTTATTTTTCAACTATTTTTCTTGATTTTTTTTTGTATTTTTGAGTTTTATGTCTAAACTGATTTTAAATACTTCTAATAGCTTACAGAAGCTATAATAGGAGCTTATATAAGCTATTGAGTCACTAAAGAAGCTTTAAACAATTTTTAGCTTATAATGAGAATTTTAACTAGAAAATGCTAAAAATTGAATTGCAAATTGAAACTTGAAATTGATATTGAAAAGAGTTGAGATTACACTTAAAAGTACTGAGTACAATCTTTAAAAGCTGAAAATTACACTAGAACTTGAAAAATTAATTAAGTCGACACTACATTAAGCTAAACAATCTACATTGTTTTCCCCTTGGATTCCCTCCTCTTTTATAGGCCAAATTAGGGTTTCTTCTAATCTTCTGAGCAAATCCCATCAAAATTGTGGACCCTTGGATGAGCAGAAGTGATCCTAGCCCTTGATTTATTTTTGGCGGGAAAGTTAGTTTGACCAAATGACCTGAGGTATTGCAATTGGGGGTGGTGGCATTTAATGAGGCTTGTTTTGGAGTGCAATTAGAGGGGGGATGGTGGGATGTGATGGTGAAAGTGGGGGTGGTGGAGGTGACATCTTGCAGGTCAAGTGGGAAAAAAGGAGGGAAGGATGGTGTTTGTTTGACTTTTGTTTGACCGGGTTTTATTATAAAAAGGGAATTGGGCTTTTGGAGTTGGGGCTTGGGGGATTGGAGTGGATCAGGTGAGGGTGTTGGATTGGATTTGGTTTTTAGTTTTGGGTAGTAATAAAAAAGGAGTCCGTTTGGTTTAATGATATCACAAGGACCTATTTCGCAATTTTTGTTTTCTCAAGGACTAGAAATGCAATTTTCACAAAGTTCAAAAAAGGGTGAGACTTGTCAATTTTAATTATCCAAGGACCATTTTTGCAATTTCCCACATTAGAATGTCCAGGGACTAAAACTGTTAATTTTGAAAGTTTAGGGACCAAACTTGTAATTTCTTCAAAACTGTTAATCCAAGGATGAATTTTTGCTACTTTGTGATTTTCCAGGGTCCTTTGTTGTTTAGTTTCCAAATTTGAACTTTCAGGGACTAAATCTGTCAAATTTGTTCAGGGACTAAACTTGTAATTTTCTTCAAACTTTTCACGCAGGGACCAATCATGATAACTTGTGAATTCCAAAGGACCATTGTTGATTTTTCTTCCAAAATCCAATGCTCAGGGGCTATTTCTGTCAATTTCCAAACTTGAGGGACCATTTTTGCCAATTTTGCAAACTTTTGCTCCAAAGACTATTTTTGGCATTTTGTGATTCCCCAGGGTGTGTTTTGACAATCTGAGCTTAAAAGTGATAATTTGCTTCCCCGGATCTGGCTTTTGACACGTTTTCCAAACTCGTGCTCGTTTTTGTCCTTTTTGGCCTGATTTTTGCCAATTTCTGAAACATCCGTTCCTGCACGATCACAAACACAAAAACACAACATCTTTGGCAATTATGGTTAGTTTGTGTCTGTTTTGGTCTTAATTTGGCCAGAAAAAGGTGTGTGAATAAGCACACACCAAATCCCCCCTGACTAAGGTATTGCCGTGTCCTCACGCAATGGGATCATATCACGCCCCACAAGATAAACAATTTTCATAACTCTTTTTACTGACATTGAAGAAGTAGTAAAATGTTCAAAAGAGAGTACAAAATCATTTATTCTTGAGAACGCTCCGTTTTTCAGCTTTTATTTTCTACACTACTATTTACGTACTTTTTACACTTTTTGTGTGACGGGATGTTTGACTTTCATCATTTTTCAATAACGTTTAGGGTCACAGAGTAGGAAACACAGCTCAGAGAAAAGTGTTCATACGGATAGAATTTATCATCCCTGATTTTTCACGAGTTTCCAAGCAAAGCGTAAAAACGAAATTATAGCCAAAAATGTAATTAGATGCTAACACTACTCATAAATGCTAATTGTAAATCATGCTCCCAAGTCTTATTGTATCTAGAATTTTTTAAAGAAATGATTGCTCATTTTCGTTCCGATAAGTTTAAAGTCTGATAGATTTAGGCGGATTTAAAAATCGTTTAAATTTTAACTCAAAAGGCTCATATGTTCACACCACATTTATTATATTTTCATTTTTCATCATTTTTTTTTCATATATAACTTGTACCTCAAACATACGGAGCTTCACGGTGAATCTCCCAGACCTAAGCGCCTTTCAGAACAAAGGATGCAATGATCCGTTTGTCGAACCACAGCTATTTTTGGCATTTATTACGTATTTATGGTGTTATTTATGAACCTCATGTGGCATACAACAAAACGAGGAGTTCCAAGACCTAAACGCCTTTCAGAATAAAGGATCCAAGGCCCATTTAATGCTTATGCCATCACGTAAAGTGAGCGGAAATTTAGACAACTTTTGAAAACGCGTAATTCTAATTATTTTATTTTTAGGTTTTCAATCTTGCGGGAGCAAGGACTACAAAGTAACCGTTATGAGCTCTAAAGAAATCCAACTATTCCACGTTTAGCATCTAATCACACTAATGACTTTACTATCATTCCTCGTTCTCCGCAAATTTAAAATCTCAAGTAATGAGATCCGCGGATGCTTAGCCTAAAAAGTTAAGGGAACAAGCTAGGGCTCAATACGCCCGGTAAAGTCAAAATTTCTATTCCTACTCTACCCAACGGAAAGTCAAAGCAAAGTGTCAAAACTTATTATATTTTTGCAGAAAATTTTTACATTTTTTCATTTTTTTGTACTTTTTCTGATGAAAATTTTCAATTTTTTTTTGATTTTTCGAGAAAAACAGAGTTGCATGAGTAAACGGCACATGAAAGGTGCAAGTCAAATCGAAGATACCCCCCAGACTAAAGTTAAACATTGTCCTCAATGTTTCAAGGGCGAGGGTCATCCTACGTTGTATCTAAGGCCGTTTATTAATTATGCCAAAAGATAACGTTAGTTAAGGATATCAGATTTCTTGAATAATGAAGCTTGAATGAAGTAAGGACAAAACACGAGCACGAGAGCCTTCATGCTTCGGAAATACTTACCTGTACAAACACAACATCCACCACAAACAAAAGATGCAGAAGAGGTTTCCCCCTTCTTGTTACTTTATTAGAAAGAAGAGAGAAGTCAGAAAGATGGGTGAAAACCCATGTGAATGCTAATGTTTTTGTTTACCGAGTCACTAGCTTGACTCGATCCCCGAATTCATTGGTTCGTGGGGAAAGTTTGGAGATCCGGGACAACCATGGGTGGTATGTCCCCTCCAAAGTAGTGCTTCAACCGATGACCATTCACCTTAAAGTTGGGACCGTCGGGTTGAAATAACTCAACAGTTCCATAAGGAAACACTTTGGTGATAGTGAAAGGTCCAGACCAATGGGTTTTAAGTTTACCCGAGAAAATCTTTAATCTTGAGTTAAAAAGAAGGACTCGATCGCCAACGTTGAAAACACGGTTCTTAATCTTTGAGTCGTGGATCTTCTTTGTATTTTCTTTGTAGATCAAAGAATTCTCGTAAGCCTGATCACGAAGTTCATTTAATTCATTTAGCTGAACCTTGCGGTGATCACCCGCTGTCTGAAGGTCGAAGTTGGTATGTTTCAAGGCCCAGTAGGCTTTGTGTTCTAGCTCAATCGGTAGATGACACGCTTTCCCGTAAACAAGCTTGTATGGAGTGCACCCGATGGGTGTTTGTAAGCTGTACGGAAGGCCCAGAGTGCGTCGTCCAGTTTGTCCGACCAAGAGGCACGGTTTTCACCTACTGTCCTCTCCAGAATTTATTTTTATACCATGATTCGAAACCTCCACCTGCCCACTTGTTTGGGGGTGATACGTAATAGAAAGACGGTGAGTGACATCGTACTTAAGCATTACTCTTGCAAATTGGTCATTCTAAAAGTGCGTACCACGATCACTAATTATGGCGCGTGGAGTTCCGAACCTAGCAAAAAGAGATTTCAAAAATTTCACAACAACCCGGGCGTCATTGGTGGGTAGAGCTTTTGCTTCAACCCATTTGGACAAGTAATCGACGGCCATGAGTATATACTTATTCCCTCGTGAAGACGGGAATGGACCCATAAAGTCAATGCCCCAGATGTCAAAAATTTCACAGTCTTTTGAGGCATCTCATCCTTGGATGGCGTTTTGACTTTTGAGGCATCTCATCCTTTTTAGAAATATTCCCGTGACTCTAACAAGCGTCACAAGTTTTGACAAGTTCGTGGGCATCCTTGTAGATTGTGGGCCAGTAGAAGCCGGAATCAAACACCTTTTTGGGGGTGTAATTTGGGCTATGATGTCCCCCTGTGGGTCCATCATGACAAGGTTTGAGAATATCCATGGCTTCTTGGCCATGGACACACCGCCGGATGACTTGATCTACACAAATTTTAAACAGATAGGGGTCGTCCCATAAGTAGTGGTTTACGTCTTTGAAGAATTTTTTCTTCTGTTGGGACGACATCCCTTTGACAATAAAGTTACCCGCATGGTAGTTTGCAAAGTCTTCAAACCATGGGGTAGTAGAATCAGCACGAGAAGAGATCACATTGAGTGTTTCGAGAGGAAAGGTTTCATTAATTTCCTGTTTCTCGAGCACATCTTGGTGGGGGTTCTCTAATCTGGATAAATGATCAGCCGCTAAGTTCTCAGCTCCTTTTTTATCACGTATGATGATATCAAATTCTTGTAGGAGGAGAACCCATCGGAGCAATCTCGGCTTTGCATCTTGTTTGGCAAAGAGGTATTTTAAAGTCGAGTGGTCCGTATACACTATGCATTTGGTCAGGATTAAGTATGGCCAAAACTTCTCAAAAGCATACACCACGGCTAATAGTTCTTTTTCCATAGTGGTATAGTGAGTTTGAGCTTCAGTCATAGTTTTACTGGCATAATGTATCGGCTGAAAGTGTTTTGTTTTACGTTGCCCCAGGACCGCACCTATTGCAAAGTCACTAGCATCGCACATAAGTTCAAAGGGCAGGTCCCAATCGGGGGCAACAAGGATGGGTGCTTCAGTAAGCTTTTTCTTGAGAGTTTGAAAAGCTTCGATGCACTCGGGGAGAAGATGAAAGGAGCATCTTTTTCGAGAAGGTGGGTCATAGGCCGGGCTATTTTGGAGAAATTCTGAATGAATCTCTGATAGAAACCAGCATGCCCGAGAAAACTCCTGACACCTTTGACAGTAGTGGGACGAGGAAGTTTAGTTATAACATCAACTTTAGCTCTATGAACCTCAATCCCACTTTTGGAAATCTTATGGCTGAGGACAATGCCCTCTTTGACCATAAAATGTCTTTTCTCCCAATTTAGACACAAATTTGTTTCTTTACAACGTTTCAGCATGTTTTCCAAATGGGAGAAACAAGATTGGAAAGAATTCCTAATGACCGAGAAATCATCCATAAAGACCTCCGTAGTTTTCCCGATCATGTCTTGGAATATGGCCATCATACACCTTTGGAACATGCCTGGAGCATTACATAAGCCAAAAGGCATACGTCTATAGGAAAAAGTTCCGTAGAGGCACGTGAATGTGGTCTTTTCTTGATCCTGCGGGTCAATGGGAATCTAAAAATAACCCGAGAAACCGTCAAGGAAACAATAGTATTCGTTTCCCACTAATCTCTCGAGCATTTGGTCCATGAAGGGTAGAGGAAAGTGGTCTTTACGGGTGGCATCATTTAACTTTCTGTAGTCAATGCACACACGCCATCCCGTAACCAGCCGAGTTGGAATCATCTCATTTTCATCATTTGTGACAACAGTAATGCCACCCTTTTTTGGAACACAGTGAATGGGACTAACCCAAGGACTATCAGAGATAGGGTAAATCAATCTAGCATCAAGAAGTTTGAGAACCTCTTGTTTGATAACCTCATGAATTTTGGGATTAACCCGTCTCTGTTGTTGAACTGCTGGTTTGAAATCATCCTCCATTAAGATTTTATGAGTACAGAATTCAGGGTTAATACCCTTGATATCGGAGAGTTTCCATGCAATGGCTTGCTTGTGGGATTTCAAAACCTTTATGAGAGCAGCTTTATCCTCATCTTTTAATTCTTTAGCAATTATGACGGGTAATTTATCGTCACCCTCCAGAAATGCATATTCAAGATGAGGAGGTAAGTCCTTAAGCTCGACCTAAGGCAATTCATCAGTTTTCTCAACATATTTGATCTCCTCTTTATGAAGTTTTTGTGGAAAAACAGGAGGAGGAGAGGGATCTTCATTGAGCAACTTCTCAAGGAGAAGGATATCCCTTTCCGGGTCAATCTCTTGGTTATCAATTCCCTCAGGAATTGAGTCACTTTTGAGAAAGGCCTCTATTTCCTCTAAGACGAAGTCACTTCCCTCAAACGGAGTGAGGGAAGGAGAAGAATTAGCAATTATAGGTTGAGAGGAGGGAGTGGGATTGCCACTCGGAGAATTATCAGCAAAACCAAGAACTTCTTGAGCATACTCCTCAGATGCAACATCAATGACATCTATTCGGCTAACCGACTTAGAGTCATAGTTTGAGGATTATCTCGAGGTTTATCAAGGTTGAAAGTTATGGCTTCAGTACCAACACGTAATGTGATTTCCTCATCGAATACATCGATCAATGCATGACCCGTCCTTTGGAATCCTCTTCCAAGAATGAGAGGAACCCTTGGATCCGCATCAAAATCAACAATCACGAAGTCTGCTGGAAAATGAAACTTTCCTACTTTTACAAATACGTCCTCAGGAATACCGAGGGGACGAGATATTGAACGGTCTGCAAGCTCAAGAGTCATGCAGGTGGGAGTGAGCTCCGGAAGAGAGAGTTTCTTCCATACTGAATGAGGCATCAGGTTGATGCTTGCACCAAGATCGGCCAAGGCGTAACATTCAACCATTCCCGGGAAAATGCATGGAATGAGAAATTTCCAGGGGTCTCCCAGCTTCTCGGGAAGCTGTTTCAACATAACTGCAGAGCAGTTTTCATTTAGTTGAGTTTTTGCCATCTCGAACAGTTTTTCCTCATTGCTTAATAGGTTTTTGATTGTTGATGCAAATTTGGGCATCAAAAGGATAGCATCCGCGAAGCTGATATCAAAGTGTAAGTCTTGAAAAATTTGGAAGAATTTTTCCATCTGATGATTTGCTTTTTCGCGGAGCTTTTGGTCTTGTAACCGTGAGGGATATGGAATTGAAGGTTTCAGGTTGGGTTTAGGATTTTCAACGGGGTTTTTGGGAGTTTCAAACACGACTTTTGTTTTGAGGGTCGGGATCGGGATAACTGGAGGAGGGGACGTCATTGGTACCTCCGTTGTTAGTAGGAAGTACCGTGTCCGTTGTATCCTCAGTTTCACGTTCCTCTACCTGGGTAGGAGAAGAGGTAGACGGAGTCGTGGGTCCTTCATAAGAAACCCCACTTCTAGTTGTGATCGCCTTTACATCGCCTCTTGGGTTAGCGATCGTGTTGCTCGGTAGTGTACCTGACCCCAAGGGTCGATCATTTAAAGACATCTTGAATTCGGAAATCTGGCTGACCAACAATTTGTTCATTTCTTTTTGGGATTTCATAAACTGTTTCAACAACTCATCAGATGATGGGCCAGTTGGAACAATGGCTTGAGTTTGGTTAGGAAAATTTTAAGCTCGATTGTTCTGGAAATTTCCTTGATGTTGATTGTTATGACCCTGAAAATTGTTACCCTGCTGAAAATTACCCTGATGGAAATTATTACCCTAATTAAAATTACCATGACCTTGATTACAGTTAAAATTTCCTTGGTTTTGATTTTGGAAAACCTGGTTTTGACCATAATTGAAATTCCCTTGGTTCATTCGATTTTGGTTCTGATTCTGATTAAAATTGTGGCTTCGGTTTTGGGCATTTTGATTCTGAGCTTGATTGAAACCTGGTGGTCCAAGGTAGTTCTTGGAACGATAGCTCAAAAGGTTACGGTCCCCTTGTGGTTGGTAAGAATTACTCCCCGCGTTTGATACGTGGGAATTGCGCCCTCGCAACAGGTTTTACCTCTCAAAGGATCTCGAGAAGCTTACAACCCCCACCAGGCAGTGTACCTGATCGTTGTAGTATAGTATAGTGAGAAGTACTGGGGGATTGATCGTTCAACTCAGGAATAGTGTCGCTAGGATTAGAAAGCCTACTAAACTAGGTCTAGAGGTGAGGGATAATTCTTTTTGTATTTTTATATTTTATATAAAGCAATTAAAATCTCGGGTTTTGAAGGAATGGGCGGAATTAGTTGCTAGCCAACTAACCCAATTAATCTAAAGATGGAATCAAAATAAAATAACAGAAATGAAAATTAAACTATTATACTAATGTGGTGGAAACAATAATGAGGAAAGTTGTGTTTACTTAGATTTCATTACTCCCTAGATATCTTTTACAGGTTGATTAGCTTGTTACAATTGCATGGATGACGGGTCATATTCCTTAATACTAGTCGTAGGGCCGTGTACAATATTCCCTAACTCTATAAGATCCTACTTCACTCCTATGTCGAGCCGTAGAAGCTCCTAAAATGGGATCATTAGAATTCTCTTACGCATTAAATACAACAAAAAATTGTAGTACACCTCCGATCATATTTCTTAAGGCGTTCAAGCAAGTTACCAATGGAAGTCTGCCAGTTTTCTTAAGCCTAACATCGAATACAATCATCCGTAACAATTATAAACAAATAATCAACCCATAATCAACATCTAGGTTTCACTACATCTAAGCAAACACAATGAAAATCTAGCCTAGCATGTTAAAGAGAAGACAAGCGTAAGATATAATCACACAACACATAGACATATTGAATTATTTGAATAAGTACTTATCTTCAATTGAACATGGAAGAATCAAGGGGTTGAAACCCTTGAAAAAGCTGGAAAATTCGTCTAGGGTTTATTCCCTCAAAGTTGCACACAAAGTTCCACCCTAATGAATGAAAATTGGAAAACTATATATAGATTTTACACCTTGACGGCGTCACGTTATAGCTTGTGACGCCGTCAACTCGCCGCCATGATAAAATTCGTATTGCCTAGATCCAATTGTGACGCCGTCATGTTGGAAATCACTCTGGGCCGTCACTAGTATTTGGACCCTGACGGCCTTGGTGACGCCGTCAGGCCAATAAGCTTGAAAACTTTCTAGGCCGTCACGTTATAAGTTCCATATCCACCTCTTTTGTAACTCTTGACGCCGTCACTTGTAGAATCTTGACGCCGTCAGGTACTGTTCCAGCAAGGAATTTTGAGACTTAGCCGTTTTCTTCACTTTTATGCTCTAAAAACGTCCAAAATACTTCCTTTTCCAGATTTCTCCTCAAAAGTACCTAAAATGACAAAAGGAATGATTTAGGGCAATATTTGATCAAATAATCTCGAATTCGGGCTTAAATGACCCCTTAAAAGCGGTACACTTTTCGCCTCATTAGCGTTGTAGGAACCTTGAGCTGCGTACACGTTTTCATGAGCGAAGCCACCGGAGGCTGGGCACTTAGTGTACGGGTGTGGACCACCACAAGTTTCATAACTTGGGTTGACAACTTTGACATGATGATTTTGATTTGTCTAATGGATACGTAAAACTGCAGTAGACAAATCATCAAGCTTTTTAGCAAGGACAACTATATCATTGTTTGCTGGAGTGACGGATTTACATGAGTCATTCCTCTCAGCTGAGGAATCCCAAAAATTGTGATGGTCAGTCATCTTTTCGATTAAATCATAGCACTCTTCAGGGGTTCTTTTCATAAATGTGCCCCCAGTAGCAACATTGATGGTGTCACGATGACGAAGTGTCAAACCATTGTAGAAGGTGTCTATAATGATGACAAGAAGCATATTGTGATTGGGACATCGATCAATTTAGAGTTTATAGTGTTCCCATGCCTCAAATAAGGATTCGTCGGGAAGATGTCTGAAGTTGCTGATATCATTTCTCAGCTTTGTTACCATGGATGGTGGAAAGTATTTAGCCAAAAATTTGGTAACCATTTTGATAAGGCGAAAAATGAACCGTTTTTAGGGGGTCATTTAAGCCCGAATCCGAATTTATTTGATCAAATATTGCCCTAAATCGTTCCTTTTGTGATTTTAGGTACTTTGGGAGCGAAATCTGGAAAAGGAAGCAATTCGGACGTTTTTGGAGCATAAAAGTGAAGAAAACGCCAAAGTCTTAATTTTCCATGCTGGGAACAGTAGGTGACGGCGTCAAGAGTAGTTCCCTGACGGCGTCAAGAGTAAAATTCCATGACGATCCAGAAGAGATTTGACGGCGTCATGAAGGTAGGGCGTCAAGAGTAAAAGTCATGACGGCCTGGAAATGATTTGTACTTGACGGTGTCAAATGTAGATCTAGACAGTCCGAGATTAGTTTTGGCGGCGAGGTGACGGCGTCACAAGCTTTGTCTTGACGCCGTCAGAACCCTTTTTCTATATATAGTTTTCTAATTTTTTACATTTAAAAAGAGAAGTTTTGGGAGAAACCCTAAGTACGATTTTGGTGTAACTTTACAGGTTTTTCAAGGGTTCCAACCCCTTGATACCTTGCATGTTTAATCAAGATAAGTGTTCTTCTAATTCAATCAATATGTCTATGTGTTGGTTGTCTATATCATGTTCTTGTCTTAATTTCATCATGCTAGGCTAGATCTATCTTGTGTTTGCTTAGATCTAATGAAACCTAGATATTGATTATGTGTTGATTACTTGTTTATTCTTGTCTTGGATGAATGATTTATATGTTAGGCTTAAGAAAACTGGCAGATCTCCAATTGGTAACATGCTTGAACGTCTTAAGAAACATGAACCAACGCACACTAGGTCTTTATTGGTTGTATTTAATGCATGAGCCACTGTTTACAATCTCTATAGTTGTGCTGGCATGGTGTAGGAGGAGATAAAAGCTCATAGAATTGGGGAGTTATGTGTGCCACCCCATGAATGGTATTAAGGAATACGATCCGTCATCCATTCAATTATAACAAGTAATTAACGTGTAAAAGATATCTAGGGAGCAGTGAAATCTAAGTAAACACATTTTCTCCAATTACTGCTCACAACCTTAGTATAAATTAGTTTATTTTCATTTCTAGTATTTTATTTTGATTGCATCTTAGTATTGGGTTAGTTGAATAGCAACTAATTCCGCCCAAATCTTTCAAACCCGAGATTTTTAATTGCTTTCTATAAAATATAAAAATACAAAAATAATCATCCCTCACCTTTAGAACTAGTATTTAGGCTTTCTAATCCTAGCGACACTATTCCTAAGCTGAACGATCAATCCCCCGGTACTTGTCACTATACTATACTACAACGATCAGGTACACTGCCTGGTGGGGGTTGTAAGCTTCTCAAGATCCCTTGAGAGGTAAAGCCTGTTGCGATTCCCACGCATCACATTTCATCAAAAGTGTGGATCGAATTCTTTGGAAGATGATCGAACCAGGCAGTCGCATGATGAGTGAGAGAGTATGGGAAAAGATACAGATGAAGGCCAATTTTGGTGACGCCATTTTGTTTCATGCTCTGGGTGACTGTTAAAAATTTTGTCGAGATGCTTATTAGCATCATCACCCGGCAATCCGTGGAACTGGCACGAATTTTGGACCTACTGGATCATCTGGTGCTTGAGTCAAAAGTCCGTGGCTCCAATAGTAAGTGGTGCAATGGGTCCACATCTCCCGTGCATGGTGGGCTGACACAACTCCTCCATCGTTCGGAGATCGGGAGCTGTTTCATCCTTGAGAGGGTCAGGTGGTGGTGGTGGGGGCTCGTCCATTTTTATGACGGGTTCTTCAATAACTGTACGTAACTCGGTTACTTTCTTTTGATGATTACGCCTTGTTTTTGAACGAGTATGCATGCACTAAAAACAAAACCAATTAAAACAAGACCGAGGCAAAACAACAGAGAACTTAAACTAATAATCACAATATGAATGTCTTTTTTGAAAAAGGTACACCAATTCACAAGGATACAAAGACAAGTTTTAATCTTTAGTTTGAGAACTTAATAATGGTCATACTCCCAGTTGGTAGGTATTCTGTCGAATGTTTCTTGATAATGTCTTTTATGTATTTATTAAACAGGAAAACAAAATGTTTTTGGTTTTTGTGGGTGTGTGTGAAAAAATTTGTGGAAATTATTTTTGGAGCGATTCGTTAAACGAAATCGTTTCCTTTAATATTACTCGCAGGGTTGCGGAAGAGAAGAATGGATCTCTTTTCAGTTCGCAATTTAATGTCAAAACTTACCTTTACCACCTTTATAGGTTGTAATCTTAAAGAATATGAAGTAATTTAACTTCACGATTTGTTTTGTTGTTTTTGATTTTTTTTGGTGTTTTTAACACTTTAGGAAAAGTGTTAATGACTTTTTCTGGTATGCTTTTGATTTTTACAAAAATTTATAAAGTGGTGAAATTTGTACAAGGAGGTTTTTGAAAATCACTAAACTGCTAAACATTTTGAAAACACGCAACAACCTCCCCGGCAGCGGCGCCAAAATTTGACTCCTCCCAAACCAACCTCACAGATTAACCAAGGATGGTCAACAGGTCAGTCAAGTGTGGGAGTAGTGATCAATTTATGATCCGGTGTAAGCACAGTGTGTTCCCGGGTCGTTATGTCCCGACGAGATTGAAATGGTATTTTGGAAAACGTTTGAAGGATTCAGTGATTGGGAAAGTAACCAGATAATGATTTGGATTGATTTATACTAATGGAAATGATTAAGATTAAGCTGAATTAACAGTATTAACAAGCACATGAATATCATATATGTATTTAAGTCTAAAACGTAAACCAAAATTTAAAATAAACGTTACTGCGTACAGGAAAAGTGGGAATTAAGCAAAAATAAACTTAAGGGGGGGGTGAAAATGACTTTTTACAAACTTAATATTAAAAAAAATTTATAAAAAAGAAAATTATTTTTTTGATTATTTATTTATTTAATATTAATTAAAAACTATTTAATAATTAATTTAAACTAATTTAAATTAAACAAAAATACTAAAATGACTTAGAAAATTATAAAATTTTTTGTAAAACTAATTAGCCATCATAGGAATCCTATAAAATTATAAAAAGTTTATAAAAATTATAAAAAGGCTAATTTAATAATTCTTTACTTATTTACTAATTAAAATCTAATTAAACTAAAAATACTTTATGATTTATAAAACCTGGGAAAAATATAAAAAGGTACTATTGCTTATAAATAAGCAGAAAGGAAATTTATTTTTGGTTTTTTAATTAAAACTATTTAAACTTAAATTAATTATTATAAATACTAAATCTAATCAGAAAATTATGAAATTTTTTACAGAACTATTTTAATATGACAGAGAATTAAAAAAATATAAAATTGGAAATTGCTCTTTGAAAAAGTAAAAAAATAAGCCAAATGGCTTAAATAGAAACTATAACTTATTTTATATTTTGATTTTTCTTGTTTTTCTTTTACACAACTATTTTAATACTGAAAATGAGCAACTTTTATGAAGACAACTTTTTTGTAGCTGAAAAATAAGCTGTGTGCAAGCTATTGAGCTTAACAAATGGCTTATTAAGGATTTTGATGGCTTTTTGAGTGATATAAGCTACTGACAAGTTACCAAAGACAAAATAAGCTATATCCAACTGAGATTTGCACAAAATAAGCTAAAACAACTAAACAAGCTCACTAAATAAGCCAAAAAGCTCAAATAAGCAAATCCAAAACCACACAGACCAAATAGACCAAAAGGGGTTATTTGCTGCCCTATGTGGGACCCACAAATGTGATCAGAGGTCCAAACTAAAAGGTGATCTAAAAAGCTTGCCAGGAGGGCTTTCCAATAAGCCAATAAGCAAACCCTGGGGTCCACTAATAAGCCAAGGATGGGCTTGTGAAGTTGGCTTGGTGGTTCCTGCTGATGAATCAGCAGGAATGGTCAGGGTGTTTTAGTGAGCAAAATAAGCTATAATCTAGTGACCTGTGATCCAAAATAAGATCAAAGCCAATAAGCTAGACTAATAAGCTTCTTAAAAAGCCAAAGGTTGGGGGCTGGGGTTCACAAACAAGCTCAGGGTGAGCTTATGAAAATAGGGCCAATACCCTGGTACAGGGGAGGTGCTTGCCCTGCAGGCCTAAATAAGCACTCCAATAAGCCACTAGAAAAATTCTTAAAAATAAAATGAAATAAGGATTCACTAGTTCAACTGGCAGTCTTTAATTTCCAAAAAGCTCAAAGCTTAATTTTGAAAAATAAAATCATGAAAAATCTTGCAAAAAATGGATTTCTGTAAGACTTGCACTTTTTGACTTTTTAGATTATGAGCCTAAGTTGACTATTGTGAGATTTGATTAAGTCCTAGTGACTGAAATTGTTGTTTTAAGCTACAAAGAGATGAAATTAAGCTATACTAATAACTTATGAACTGATTTGATGATTGCTTGAACTAGAAATTCTAACAGTGATCAAATGAGGTTAGATCAAAGGCTATTTTAACTTTTGCTCAAAAGACCAATGGTTTTTATGCTATCACTAACCTAATGCAACCTACTTAGATAGTAAATGACTAACAACACTATCACAAACACCCTAGAACACAGATATGACAGCAAATCCAAACAACCTGATATGAAACTTGATTTTTGGTTTTTCAAAGTGAAATGATGAGACAAGCTTAACCACTTATCTAGGACTAATAAATAAGCTATGAGAACTGATTTTAAACCAAAAACAAACCTTACCTAAGGTTATGCAGTGAACTTGAGTTAAATGGAAAATGACTAGTTTCACTGAGTTTTGCTTTTTTGGACACAATTGAGTATTTAATAATATGAAACAGGTTTCTAATGACTAATTATTCTATAATAAGCTGAAATAAGCACAGAAATCTAAGCTTAAACCTCCAATACTTAAGATGCTATAAAAGACTAAAATGATAATTAAAATAAGATTTTTGAGCACAGTGAGATTTAATGAACAAATACTTAATTTTAAACTACAATATAACTAGAATACTCTAAATAAGCAAAAAGAACACAGAAATAAGCAAGGAGCAAGCAATACTACAGTAGAAAGTTAAAAATGAGATTTTGCTTACAAATGCCTTCCAGCTTATAACCAAGAACCAAGAACCAAGAACCAAGAACCAAGAACCAATAACCTGTCCTGATGTCTCCCCTGAGACTCTAAACCATTGCCATCCAGGATTTACAGTGCTCCAGCAATCTTCTTTCTTTTTTACCTGAATTTTTTATTTTTCAACTATTTTTCTTGATTTTTTGTATTTTTGAGTTTTATGTCTAAACTGATTTTAAATACTTCTAATAGCTTACAGAAGCTATAATAGGAGCTTATATGAGCTATTGAGTCACTAAAGAAGCTTTAAAAAAAATTAGCTTATAATGAGAATTTTAACTAGAAAATGCTAAAAATTGAATTGCTAATTGAAACTTGAAATTGATATTGAAAAGAGTTGAGATTACACTTAAAAGTACTGAGTACAATCTTTAAAAGCTGAAAATTACACTAGAACTTGAAAAATTAATTAAGTCGACACTACATTAAGCTAAACAATCTGCATTGTTTTCTCCTTGGATTCCCTCCTCTTTTATAGGCCAAATTAGGGTTTCTTCTAATCTTCTGAGCAAATCCCATCAAAATTGTGGACCCTTGGATGAGCAGAAGTGATCCTAGCCCTTGATTCATTTTTTGGCGGGAAAGTTAGTTTGACCAAATGACCTGAGATATTGCAATTGGGGGTGGTGGCATTTAATGAGGATTGTTTTGGAGTGCAATTGGAGGGGGGATGGTGGGATGTGATCGTGAAAGTGGGGGGGGGGGGGTGGAAGTGACATCTTGCAGGTCAAGTGGGAAAGAAGGATAGAAGGATGGTGCTTGTTTGACTTTTGTTTGACCGGGTTTTATTATAAAAAGGGAATTGGGATTTTGGAGTTGGGGCTTGGGGGATTGGAGTGGATCAGGTGAGGGTGTTGGATTGGATTTGGTTTTTGATTTTGGGTAGTAATAAAAAAAGGAGTCCGTTTGGTTTAATGATATCACAAGGACCTATTTCGCAATTTTTGTTTTCTCAAGGACTGGAAATGCAATTTTTCCAAAGTTCACAAAAGGGTGAGACTTGTCAATTTTGATTATCCAAGGACCATTTTTGCAATTTCCCACATTAGAATGTCTAGGGACTAAAACTGCGAATTTTGAAAGTTCAGGGACCAAACTTGTAATTTCTTCAAAACTTTTAATCCAAGGATGAATTTTTGCTACTTTGTGATTTTCTAGGGTCCTTTGTTGTTTAGTTTCCAAATTTGAACTTTCAGGGACTAAATCTGCCAAATTTGAAAGTTCAGGGACTAAACTTGCAATTTCTTCAAACTTTTCACCCAAGGACCAATCATGATAACTTGTGAATTCCCAAGGACCATTGTTGATTTTTCTTCCAAAATCCAATGCTCAGTGGCCATTTCTATCAATTTCCAAATTTGAGGGACCATTTCTGCCAATTTTGCAAATTTTTGCTCCAAGGACTATTTTTGGCATTTTGTGATTCCTCAGGGTGTGTTTTGACAATCTGAGCTCAAAAGTGGTAATTTACTTCCTTTTTTTCCTGATTTTTTCCAATTTCTAAAATATCCGTTGCTGCACGATTACAAACACAAAAACACAATATCTTTGGCAATTATGGTTAGTTTGTGTCTGTTTTGGTCTTAATTTGGCCAGAAAAAGGTGTGTGAATAAGCACACACCAACGGGGAATAGTAACGCCCCTTGCTTTCCTTGTGATTGGTAAAGTTCACACGATTAATGGCTGCAATAAGACCCAATTGCTAAAAAAAGTTATTACATGTATTAATGATGAAATGAACAACTAACCTTGGGATCAGGGATGGAGCCAAGGGGGTGCCCGCGGGTGCACGTGCACCCCATGGATTTTTTCGATATAGTGTTAATTTTTGAAAAACTTATCGATTTTTTTTAAATGTATCTTAAATGCACCCGGTGCATTAAAATGTGTCTCTAGTATTATTTAGTACGTATACTTACAAATAAAAAATAAATATAAAATTTTGTAAAAGCCAAAAGATGAAACAAGTTTAATAAAAAGCCATGAATTAGTTTTTTTTAATGGAACAAGTTTATTCATCATCCTAACAATTTACAAAATCCAAAATTGAACCAACACCACAAAGATGAAAAAGGTTCATAAGTCGTAACATATATCTTTCATTTGTTTACTATGTCTTTTAAAGTTTTCATGTTTTGATTGGTTGTATGAAATCTTGACTAATTTGTTGGTTTCGTATAGTCTATCATCATCAATAAAGGCTTAGGGCAATAAGAATAAGTGAATAACTATGCAATTTCTATTAAAACAAATAAGGATAACAAGTTTAAGTGATAGTCAACAATATATTAGAATATGAATAGTACTCCAATTATGTTGTCATGGGGCATTTTTATTGTTGTCGTATTTGAAAAGTAGTGCTTAAATGAAGTTGGTTTAAGTCTTTTCTATTGCTACTGCTACGGTTGAAAGATGTTTTTCTAAAATGAAGCTCATAAAAACTGATTTGCGTAATCGGATGAGTGATGATTATTTTAACGGCACTTTAACTTGTGTTATAGAGAAAGAAGAACTTATTAATATTAAAAATGAGGGTGCACATAAGTGTTTTTTTGCTATGGGAGATCGTAGAATCACTAATTAGAAGGTAATATGTTCATTTATTTATCGTTTTAATGAAATATTCATTTTCATCCACTTTTTAACTCTATTATATTACGGTTAAAAAAAAATTGTGCACCCGGTCATATTTCTTTCTGGCTCCGTCCCTGCTTGGGATTATACATAAATACATAATATCCAAGGAAAGAGCTTGTAGGGACAAGGCACAAGATGATATCTGGTCGAACACGTTAGTATTATTCAACTTTCCATTTCTTGGACACAAATCAACGTCTTTATGGTAAGGCGTAAATCTATTGAGCCACCTTTGTACGCAAATGATACAAGGTCAAAAGCAGATAAATAAATGGAATTGACACTAAGAAATGCTACTATTTCAAAGCTCTTTTTAATTTGAGAGCTCGTCTACTAACACGAATATGATTCAAATATCATGGTTCATGGATTATTAGTCACAATATGTGGACAGTTTTTTAAAAATTGCTTAAGAACTGATCCCCTCATTCTAACTTGCTTCAAGATAAGTTTTTTTTAGAGATGATATCTCCATAACCGTACGTAGCGTTTAAGGAAAGGCCCTTTGTTTAAAAAGATATTAACTGGAAATTATAGTTCTTAGGATGTTCCTAACTGTTTTCTTCATTATTCATCAAAGTCAGTTTAATAAATTCAACTTTTTTGTTAATGGTAAACTGGAGCCATTCATCAATGACACCCTTATATTGATTTGTCAAACGGAAACAAATCCTGAAGTCCTGAACGATTGGGCGGTTGTAGTTTTGGATGACAATGTTCACCTCGTTAATATACTTAGACGCATTTGAATCCTACAACTTACAATCCTTTTCAATCTTTTTTAAAGTCCGAATACCATCAAAATTTAATCGGGTTACATTACACCACTAGAACCTCCATCTTGTGGAGAGACTACTAGTGATCACCGCCTCCTTAATAGGCAAAAGACTCAATATCATCACACGTACATCATGTGACGTTCGGTTAATGAAATCATTTGAATTTGATTCTATCGTAGCCCCACTGAATATAGTATGTGTAGTTTGCAAACTTCTAACAGTTACAGTAAAATACGTTATGTGTGTCCATGTGTGATTCTGCTAAAAAGGTACTTGAACAATAAACCTGCACTTGAAGATTAGTAGATACATATATGTAAGCTGTCCATGATAAACGATATAACTCCATATGCTGTTGCTTCTGTTAGAGTTTGACAATCAAATAATACATATTGCGGAAGCGTAGGATCAAGTATAACACATAAATATTAACTAAAACATAAATAGTAAACGTACCCGATACACTTCAAATAAACCTTGATTCTTAGACAATTAGATCAATGATAAACCCCTTACCGTTTTGTTTATCGATCTCTTGATAATTACTAAAGTAAGTAATTACCTCGTTCTTGTACACACAAACTACCAACGAATAAAGGTTTGTTGCAAGTAAACAAAACACTAATGTTTTTGTCTTGGAAAAATCGACCCAAAGAACCCTAGGAGGGGGGGGGGGGGAACGATCGGCCAAGAAAAGAGAAGAAAGAAAACAAGTTTTAGGGTTAGAGTGTGTGCACAAAAGATTGTGAAAGTCTTACCCTAAGCCTTGTATATATACTAGGTGATTTCTTGGAGCACAAGCAAGGCATGGATCGACCCTAATGGGTTGGGTCGACCGGCCATAGCACCCCCATGGGGTTTCTAGATCCTTCTTGACTCCCAAGTTTCACTCTAGTCCTTATCTTTCTTATTTAACGATAGTTAGTCCATACGGTTAATAACTAACGACCGTTTAGTCCATTAAGTGTTATAAATATATATATTCGATACATTTAATATATATATATATATATATTTATTTTACATTATTCTTGTTTGTAAAGTGTGCAATCCCGAGGTCTCGGGTTCGATCCTAGACATTTACTTATTAATGTTTATACGTAACATTTAACAGCTCCCACTCGTATATTCATTAATAGTAAAATGACACTGGTTAGCGTCTTGCAACACTCCAATGCCCCTAGTTCAATCCGAGCTAGGTTTCCTGGAAAAACCTTTAATGATTCATCATTATAATTATCCTTTCATTACTAATACCACATTAATAAAGATGTGAGTTCCTTTATTAAATTTCAGTTTCTCGTTTCTTTATGATTGAACAAAATTACCAAAACATCTGAACGTATTCCAGATAGACTTTGGGCATGGCCATGCAAACATTTTGTCAACCCTAACGAGGGGCCCAGCAGTATTAAACTTCTAAACAAATCAGAAGGAATAAATTCTTTCTTGACTACAAGAATAACCCATGAACTTTGCAACACTTCTGAAAACAACCCTTATAACTCCCTGTTACGGTGAGCGGTAGATTGCTTCACAAAAATGCACTACATCCATGACACTTATCTGGTATCTCAAGTCTGAGGATAACTTTAAATATGATTCTCACATTAAACATTAAATCATATTGTTGGGATAAGTCCAATATTCAATTCATCGAATATCATGTGAAATTGGTATGACTACGCATCAATATACTTTCAAGTATATTCTAAACCAATACTCAAATTTGTCTTAGTTTAATGATATTCCCATATCATTAATCGACAATGGACATTTAGAATAATAAATTATTCATGGATCTTAAACATGCAAATATAGGATATATTATTAAGACAATGATAAATAAACATAAAACATATTTTATTCCATTAAAATAATAATTGTACATTACATCCTTTATCCAAATACTAATCACAAATGGGCATGAAACTTTCAGCTAATCTAAGTCCTACACCTTCAGCATGCTTGTAAAGCTTAGTGCCAGGTAGAGGCTTTGTTAATTGATCTGCCAAGTTATCATCTGTGTGAACTTTGAGCATTTTGATTTCACCTATTTCGACTTGTTCTCGAACATAGTGATGCTTAATCGGGAAATGTCTGGTGCCTTTCATGATTCCAGGCTCATTGGCAAATGTAATTGCAGCTGAATTGTCACAATACATTTTAATAGGTCTTTGAATCGAAGGCATGACTCCAAGCCCTGAAACAAACTTCCTAATCCAAACAGCTTCCATTGCAGCTTCTGAAGCAGCTATATACTCACTTTCTGTAGCAGACATCGCTAGTACACTCTGCTTTCTGCTCCTCCAATCCACAGCTCCTCCATTAATGACAAAGACATAACCCGTCTGAGACTTCGTATCATCCTTATCACCTTTCCAAGAAGCATCGCAGTAACCTGTAACATCAAGTTCTGCCGATGGATTACCCCCATAAACCAAAAACATATCCTTAGTAGCCCTAAGGTACTTAAGAATATTCTTAACAGCAGTCCAGTGAGCTACACCTGGATTTTGTTGATATCGACTGGTTAAATTTTGAGCAAATGCTACATCAGGTCTTGTACTTTTCACCGCATACATTATAGATCCCACAGCCGAAGCATAAGGGACTCTTTTCATGCGTTGCACCTCTTCAGGTGTTGAAGCACAAACCTTGTTGCTCAAGCCATGTTGTTCTTGCATTGGCAAATATCCTTTCTTGGAATTTTGCATACTGAATCTCTTCAGTATTTTATCAATGTAAGCACTTTGGCTTAATCCAATTAATCGCTGAGATCTATCTCTATATATCTTGATTCCCAGAATAAATGCAGCTTCCCCTAAATCTTTCATAGAAAAACAACTTCCAAGATATTCCTTAACCTTTTGTAAACTTGGAATGTCGTTCCCCATGATCAATATGTCATCGACATATAATATAAGGAAAATTACATTACTCCCACTAACTTTGTGATATACACATGGCTCATCAAGATTTTTAGTGAATCCATACTTTTTAATTTCACCATCAAATCTCTTATTCCATTGTCGTGATGCTTGCTTTAATCCATAAATGGATCTTTTAAGCTTGCATACACGATTTGGGAATTCTGGATTTACATACCCCTCAGGCTGCGCCATATAGATGTCTTCATCTAGGCGACCATTTAAGAAGGCGGTTTTTACATCCATTTGCCAAATCTCATAGTCATAGTAAGCGGCTATAGCTATAAGAATCCTAATTGCCCTTATGTCAGCTACAGGAGAAAAGGTCTCCTCATAGTCAACACCAAAAGTTTGTGTATAGCCTTTAGCTACACAACGGGCCTTATAGGTGTGTACAACGCCATCCATGTCAGT
Source organism: Artemisia argyi (assembly GCA_030686995.1). NCBI lineage: Eukaryota > Viridiplantae > Streptophyta > Magnoliopsida > Asterales > Asteraceae > Artemisia > Artemisia argyi. Next base: position 40,010 of record JARVZY010000188.1, read on the forward strand.
CTTTTTCTTGTAGAGCCATTTACTCCCAACTAGTTTGGCACCCGGAGGTAGGTCTACTTCTTCCCAGACATCATTGTCTTCCATGGATTGCATTTCCCCATCCATAGCTTCTTTCCATTTGGCCTTTTCAGGTCCATTCATGGCAGCTTTATAACTTGTAGGCTCATCAAGATCACCCAGTATATACTCATCACTCTCTACATTAAGACATAGACGAGTAGGAGCTTTTACTGGTCTTGTTGACCTACGAATGGGAATCACTTCAACTTCAGGTGGAGGACCTAAACTTTCAGGTTCTACCGGAAGTTGGTTAGTGTTTTCAGAAGGTTCTACATCTTCCTGACCGTCTTCCAGATCATATATTCTCCCACTGAATTCTTGAGATATGAGCTCCCTTTCAAGGAAGTCTCCATACCTTGCAACAAATACTTTGTTTTCAGGTGGGTAATAAAAGTAGTATCTCATAGTTTCCTTAGGGTATCCTACGAAGATGCACTTCACAGATCTTTGTTGGAGTTTGTCTGCTGAGTCACGTTTAACATACGCCTCACAACCCCAGACCTTTAGATAAGACAGGTTAGGAGCTTTTCCAGTCCATACCTCATATGGTGTCTTATCAACCTTCTTTGTTGGAACCATATTTAGAATGCGAACCGCAGATTCTAAGGCATAATCCCAAAACGAGAAAGGAAGAGTTGTTAGATTAAACATAGATCGTATCATGTCTTGCAATGTACGATTCCTTCTTTCAGATACACCATTTTGTTGTGGAGTATATGGAGAAGTAAGGTGCTGGACAATTCCCTCCTTTGCTAGATAATCTATGAACTCCTGACTCAGGTATTCATCACCTCTATCGGATCGAAGAGCTTTAATCTTCTTTCCAAGTTGCAACTCTACTTCTGCTTTAAACACTTTGAATGTTTCAAATACCTCATGTTTATGTTTAAGTAAATAAACATAACCATAACGGCTGTAATCATCCGTAAATGTTAAGAAGTAGCTAGCACCCCTCCTTGACACATGTCTAAGTGGTCCACACACATCTGTGTGAATAAGACCAAGTAGATCATTAGCCCTTTCAATCCTATTTTTAAAGGGTTTCTTAGTCATCTTCCCAGCAATGCAAGATTCGCATTTATCAAATGATTCATCATTGATCTTATCTAAAAGCCCATCATGTTGCAGCTTTTTCATGCGATCTTTGCTAATGTGAGCAAGTCGACAATGCCAAAGATAAGACGAATCCAGACCTTCTTGATTCTCTTATTGTTGATGCTATACATTGAATTATTTGTAACAAAAGCATTATCATTATCATTCATATCAATTTCAAATACACCATTCACAGCAACAACATTAAAATAAAAAACATTATTTAAAGAAACTGAAATTCCATTGCTTGAAATAGTATGCTCAAAACCAAGGTTTAACAAACATGAAAATGAAATTACACCTCTAACAATTGACGGTGCATAATGACAATTATTTAAAGATAGTACTAAGCCCGAAGGCAACACTAAATTAAAAACTCCTATAGCTTCAACTCCTGCATGCGCTCCGTTACCAACGTGCAAGAATTGTTGTCCATAGGCCAACTTTCTCTCAACTCTAAACCCCTGCAAGGTATTGCAAATATGAATGCCACATCCCGTATCATATACCCATGAATTCAATTTAGGAGTAAGAGTGAATAATTCATTCATAAAGAACGCACCTGATGTGCTGGGATTACCAGCATCATTCACCTGCTTCTTGAGTCGCAAGTCATGAATGTAGAGAGGGCAATTGCGCTTCCAATGACCCTTTTCATGACAATGGTGACAAGCCTGATCCTTCTTGTTTGGCGGATTCACCTTGTTCTGCTTAGGCTGATGTTGCTTCATCTTGGGTTGAGGTTGATAGGCCATGACCTGCTTGCCTTTATCACCTTTACCTTTGCCTTTGTTCACATGCTATTTCTTCTGGATTCTCCCCCCATGAATTGCCAACACTTGTGGGGTGGGAGTCTTGACCTTGGCTGGTAGACTTTTCTCATAATCAACAAGCAATGCGAGTAATTCTGAGACTGTCTTCCCCGAGCAATGCATGTTGAAGTTCTGCACAAAACCAGCAAAATCCTTGTTGAGGGATCTGTTGATCAAGTGCACTTGCACATTGTCGGGGTAACCAAAACCAATTCTGTGAAGTTGATCAAAGGAATCCTTCATCTCATCCACATAATCGGCTACTGGTTTACCATCACCATGCTTGCAGTTGTGTAGCTTGTCAAGTTCATCATACAATTCAACTGCAGGTGGCTTCTCATAAGACTGCCTAAGCATCTCAAGCATGTCTTTTGGGAACGCGTACTCGTACTTCTTTTGTAGCTGAGCATTCATGCTAGTGAGCATTAAACAAGCAACCTCATTAAACTTAGCATTTACCACCTTCCAAGCCGCCTTTGCTTCTGGTGTAGCAGAAGCTTCAGGCTCAGCTGGGCATTCTTCGGTCAAGAAGTTCATCTTACCAGACGCCCTCAAGACAATTCTGAGCGAACGGTACCAGTCATTGAAATTCTTTCCAGTCAGTTTATCTCTCTCAAGATGACTCTTGAAAGCATTAATCACAGTTTGGTTATCGGGTTGAGCCATATCTACAGATAAAGTTCAAATATTAGTATTTTCGATAATCAATATCTTCAAGAAAAATAAAATACCCAAGGCTATATTCATATAACCAACTAATTTTCTTGAAAATCTAGGATCTAACTTTACATAGTTTCACCACATCAGTTGATCTGCTAGTGGTGAAAGTACAAAAGATAGTAATCTGTCGAACAATAATTGGCAAACAAGATTTCCAATTCCTAGATCATTATGGGATTTACATCAAATTGATTCATCAATTTGCCTTTGTAAGCATGTTTTATCCCATCTCATGCCTTAAGTTCTAGGTCTCACGCACAACTTAATTAAGTCGTCTACCTTAGAAACTGTAAAATTACAATTATGGTCTCACGCGTTAAAAGAATTTTACCTTGTTATAGTAATTTAGCCTAGGTCTCACGTTTACTAAATTAAAATTCCAAGTGTTTCTTATAGGTAGATGGCACGTAACTTAAATTATCAAGGGTATTAATTTTTGATATGTCAATCAAAATTATGTACAAAGATGCATGCACTCATCTTTATAACATAAGTTTTCATAAAAACTTTTTATGTCCGATTCCTGAAATTAATACACAAAGTTTTACTTGAGGTTTATGCCAAAACCTTAAGATGACTTTCTACAATATATGATTTTAAAAGTAATTCGTTTAAGACATATTCAAGATTGTGATAACCAAGGCAGACTCTAAGGCTCTTTTCTAAGCCTTCAAATCACGGTTATGAATATCATCTTAAAAGACTTAATTTTAAAAGCATATTTGCACAAAACATCATTCAAGCAAAAGTTTATGGATTCAATCTCAAAATAGTAATAAAGTTTGAATTTTGCTAGTCTCGCCTGGGAGCTGATTACCGTGCAAATCGGACCACGATTGGCAATAAGACCTTTGCAAGATTCTTACTTTATCACTTTAGGGTTTCACAATTATTAGTCCGTATTAATTTTCTTTATTAAAAACAACCCTTTTATTGCTTACATCAAGTCCAACTAAAAACAATAAAACAAGTAACAAAGAAAATCAAACAACCAATAATAAAAAGTGAAACAATTAGCCACATGCAATCCGTATTAGAAAAGATCCTAATAAAATCAATTCTAGGTATAATAATGCATGTAATCAACTAAGACCTTCCCTCTTAATGGAGGTGAGTCACATACATTGACGAATCAATTGCGTAGGCCAAAGCTAAAAACACACCACATAGCATATAAAATTGATTTTAATATATGTTGGAGTCTTCCCCAATTTAAGATCTATCTAAACATGTGAAAAAACAAGATCCATGACAAACATGCATGTAAGTCACGGATTAAAACCTAACAATTAGCAATTAGGTCACAAGATACGTTCAATTAACCGGTTAATGACCTAGGGTTTCTAGTGATTACACATAATCAAGAAAACCACAAAACCCTAATTAGGGTTTCATGGAAAAATCGACCCCCCCTAAATTAGGGTTAGGGTTTCGAAATTTTTAGAAAAAAAAATAGGAAAACCCTAGATCAAAAAAAAAACATGTATCTAAAACAATTAAAGATCCGGTTTTTATTACGTTTTAGTAATCAATTACATGTTATACAAGGCTCGTGATGCCACTGTTAGAGTTTGACAATCAAATAATACATATTGCGGAAGCGTAGGATCAAGTATAACACATAAATATTAACTAAAACATAAATAGTAAACGTACCCGATGCACTTCAAATAAACCTTGATTCTTGGACAATTAGATCAATGATAAACCCCTTACCGTTTTGTTTATCGATCTCTTGATAATTACTAAAGTAAGTAATTACCTCGTTCTTGTACACACAAACTACCAACGAATAAAGGTTTGTTGCAAGTAAACAAAACACTAATGTTTTTGTCTTGGAAAAATCGACCCAAAGAACCCTAGGAGGGGGGGGGGGAACGATCGGCCAAGAAAAGAGAAGAAAGAAAACAAGTTTTAGGGTTAGAGTGTGTGCACAAAAGATTGTGAAAGTCTTACCCTAAGCCTTGTATATATACTAGGTGATTTCTTGGAGCACAAGCAAGGCATGGATCGACCCTAATGGGTTGGGTCGACCGGCCATAGCACCCCCATGGGGTTTCTAGATCCTTCTTGACTCCCAAGTTTCACTCTAGTCCTTATCTTTCTTATTTAACGATAGTTAGTCCATACGGTTAATAACTAACAACCGTTTAGTCCATTAAGTGTTATAAATATATATATTCGATACATTTAATATATATATATTTATTTTACATTATTCTTGTTTGTAAAGTGTGCAACCCCGAGGTCTCGGGTTCGATCCTAGACATTTACTTATTAATGTTTATACGTAACATTTAACAGCTTCTAATATTGCAACGTTTTAGACACGAATAACAATATCATTCCATTGCATTTCAACAAATGCATAATCTACTTGTTATTGTATATTGATATCCAAAAGATATATAAGCTAAGCAAGAATATGAGGCTAAATTTAAACAAAAGTTTTTGTTTCAAAATATAAGTGTTATAGATAAACTTATTATTATTATTATTTTTGCCATACATAAAGATAAACCTAATAAAACTGAAACACTCAATCAAAAATTAATTAACTACTAATCATGAACTTTAACCAATAAAAATAAACCTAATAATTCGAGACACTCAGTTTTATAAAAGTTTTGAAGTGTTACCTCGAATTAGTCAAAGAAAGAAGACATTGTTGTGCGTATTAAGATTGTTAGGGATCATCAAACCTTTAACTTATACGACATGTTTATCGTTAGTTCGCTACGTTTATTTCATATGCACTAAATATTTTACATGTTAGGCTAAAAATGGGCTCAAATATGTGGGCCCTGTGCGGTCCATAAAGATTAGCCAACTAGTTTTAATATTAAAATGCGTTTCTTATGAAAAAAAATATATATAAAAAAAAAAAAAAAAAAAAAAAAAAAAAAAACGATAAACAGGGTTTTGATTGAGATTCTCACTTTTAAGGTAAGTTTTTAACTTTTTTGAAGTTCATAGTTAGTAGTTAGTTATTACTTGATTAGAGGCTTTGTTTTGATTTACATAAATATGTTCTGTACTTCTACATTGGAATGAAAACTATGACATCTTTAAGGATCTATGAAAACATTGGAATGAAATCTGTTGAATATCTTTGTCAACAAAACTTTAATGTTTTGAGTTTTTTTCTCCTGAGCTTTCCGTTCGGACTGCGGGGGAGTATTAGAGATTGTGTTTAGATGAGTTTGCCGTTGTGGGCTTGGGTCCATTAGGGTTTAATGTTTAACAGTTTGTTATTTTAGATCTATGCATAAATATACTTCTACACTGGAATGAAAGTAACGAAATCTTTAGATCGGTATTTTGAAGTAACATATAAGTCTATGAAACATGTTTTCCTATTGACAAGCTGCATGTTAGATTGTAACTGTGTGAGACGCAAAAACACTTTGCTAGCTAGTGATTGTTTGAATGCCTCTGATCATCATTATTGTCACTGCTCGTAAGTAAATATTCGCGTTTATAAATATAATCGATTTTTTTAATTTGTCATTTGACAAAGGATTATAAAGTAGGTAATGTATGATCAACAGTGGATTATGTATGTAAGTATATATGTTGGTTGAAATGGTATGAATTCATATTATTATTTGTATGTAACATGCTGATGCTGCAGGTTATATCCGAAGGAGTAGGAGACATATATTGTTTATCATGGACGACTTACAGATATCTACTACTCTTACTCTTCAACTGCAGGTTTAGTTTTTGACAAATACTTTTTTAGCAACATCATACACAACTAATTTGACTGTTAGTATTATGTTAATTCATGTCTCTTAGGTGGAAAACAGTTTACCTAGTTCTTTTTCCTAATTGCAACACAATTGTCTTTTTTTTTATGGTGAAAATAGAAATTTATCTTACTTGAGCAGCAATTATGTTAGAGCATTAGCAAGATGCTAGGTAAACAAAAATTACAATTGTGTTACGGGGGTTGAGGAACCACATAACCCGCTTACAAAAAGAGATCCAATTAAATGATAGGAGCTTAAACTCTCTGAAAATTAAATCCTTATTTGGTCTCTTTGATTTGGAAGCGACTTCGTTTCTACTTCTCCCAAGGACCCACAAGGTCGATTGAACTAACCCGTCAAATAAGGGCGAGAGGTTAGGAGGCAGGTTTGTGTTGTCTGCTAACTTAGCTTTGAATACTACACCATTTAACAACCCCAAACTAAGTCTGTTTCACAAAGTTACAATGGACAAAAGATGATCTTTTTGATGATCATTTTTTTTTTTCCCTATATCATAATCATAAACGGGACATCCCGGTCTATAAAGGTTGAACCTCGCTGGAAGTCTTTCATTTTTTATCATCCACGTCGAGATATATATTTTTACGGGTACCTTTTTATTCCATCTCGTGTGAACTTGGACTGTTCCGGGAATTGATTCTGTGATGAAGTCACCGTAAATATTTTTAAGGCGCTTGCACTGAATTCCCATGAATCAGTTTGAAATTAGGAATTTTATAACTGTAATTCAGAAAGTGTTGAAAGGTGAGCATTTAATAACCTGATTAGTGATTTGATCATAAACCAAAATGCAAAAAACAACATTATGCTAGCTAATAGGATTACATGCCGATGATCGTGACTCATGAACTAATACGTACAGTATTTGTGAATGAAATAGTCAGAAATATGACACCCACTGGGTGCATTGTCCATTTATATCTATCTCGTATCAATAATTTTCTATGATTATTATACTTTTAAAGTATAGCTTAAATGTTAAATTACTCAAATAATATTCTATGTTTAATGTTAAGTGTATTTCATGTAGGAGGGTTCGCTAGAATCAATTTCAAATGATTTTATTAGCCGAATGCCGGATGATGTACTTGTTATGATATTGAGCCTTTTGCCTATAAAGGAGGCGGTGGGCACTAGCAGTCTCTCCACAAGATGGAGGTTCTTGTGGCGTAATTTAAGCCAACTGAACTTTGATGGTACTCCATCCGGGAACTTGGGTTGGAGGGTGTTTGACGCAGAAGGTTGTAAGTATATTGAGCAGGTGAACAGTATCATAAAAATTTACAACCACCCAATCCTTCAAGACTTCAGGGTTCATTTTCGTTTGAAAAATCATCATAAGGGTGATATTGATGAATGGATACAATTCGCGCTTAACAAAAAAGTTGAATTTCTTGAACTCAATTTGACCGATAAAAATCAGTGCTTAAATGAAAACCCGGACAGCTATGATTTCCCACTCATATTATCTAAAACAAACCGCCGACCCTTGAATGCTACCATTGTGGAGATATTGTCTCTAAGAAAACTCGTCTTGAAGATGGTTAACGTGACAGACTCAATTCTTGAGGAACTTTTAACTACTTGTCCACATCTTGAAACAATAGTAATCCATTACTCGGTATACTTGAAGCATATTCGGGTTGGTGGGCGAGCTCTTAAATTAAAGCACTTTGAAATAGTAGGAAATAATTCTGTTTATTCCATCTATTTATCTGATTTTGACCTTGTATCATTCACCTACAAAGGTTACATAATAGATTTACGTCTTACTAATCTTCCTACACTTAAAGAAGTTGATTTGTATCCATTAAGGGATTGGAGGCCAAGAACTGATTATAATGTTCTTGACCAAATATCATCGTGTGCTTTGTCCCTTCAGGATCTTTCCTTCGATTTCTCTTATTATTATCACATGGTTAGTTCATCTGCATCGTGTCTATATATATAGTCATAAATAAAAGTATATGAGAGTATTTTAACTATCTTGTTTTACAGAAAGGTTTAGAGCTTGATTCCCTTCCTGAACTGCCAAATCTCAAGAAGTTTAGACTGGTGATTTGTGGTAGTAAATGTAATTTTCTTTTAGATTTGGCTTCAATATTGAATGCATGTCCAAAATTGGAGAGCTTTACACTTGAGGTGCGTACTTATGCTATGTCAAACTAACGAGTTGATTTAACGATAATATATGTGATTAGAATTTTTTAGCGAATGGGTCTTAATTTTTGCAGCCATTTTGGACTTCATCAGTTACAAATAAGAGGAAAGCAAGAGGTTCTGTTATTCCCCATGAACACCTCAAGCTTGTTAAGATCAAGGGCTTTTATTGTCGAACTAGTGACTTTGAACTTGCTGCATTTATCATACGCACTTGTGTTGCACTCAAGAAGATTGTGATTGATCCTTGCCACAATCAGCGTCGACTGCCACTAAACACTGTTAGAAAGTTCTTGATGAACAAAGAAGCTGCTCTATCTTCTGCTAAGCGCCAACTCGAAACAATATTGCCTAGTGGTGTGGAGTTGTGCATACTCTAATCCTCTTTTTAACATTTCAGTAAACTACTGTTTAAATATTGTTAAGTTGAAATTCGATACAAATGTATAGATTCTGCTGCGTGGCATATAAATGACTCTTGCATGACTCTTTTTGTTTTGATTTCATCACGCACAGTAAGCTTTCTCGTTGATTTTTGTACTAAATTTTCAAGTCTTCCTTTTTCACTGCATGATACATTGTTAAAATAGTCGGTTTAACTACGTCATTCTATTGAAGTGACAAACATGTGATGCACGTTGTTGAAATAAATCAACACAAGCAGTACTGCCCCAAACAACAAGGGACACCAAAAGAATTAAAGCAAAAATACTCCAGCAATTGGGCGACACAACACGTTTGGCCGTGGTTCTAACCAGTTTATGGAGATTGTTTTTTAAGGCAATTTTAAGCACGGGAATCCTTAAACGTTCAAGATACATCACTCGATCAAAAGGTAAGTGAAATGTGTTTCGTTGAGGTTTGTATACTACACTAACCCAACCATATGTTTGTGTCATTCGTCTCTCTCTTTTCTACCTTTTTTTTTTTTTTTTTTTTTTTTTTTTTTCTTCTTTCTTTTAGTGTTTCAGTTTTGTATGTATAGTAGTCTTTTGATGGCCGTTGGTTCGAGGCATCTTTTTGCTTTGTTCTTGTGTAGACTGTCATTTGGCCCATGCACTTTTGTAACAAAGGCGTTTTAAAAACAAATTTAGATAAGAATACTTCAAGGTTTATATAAAATGGAACCTATAGAAACTTGATTAAAAACAAGATCAGATAACTATATATGGGACTACATCATTTATGTGGGAAGTGTCACCCAGAGGTCATAGCAGTCTAAAAATGTATCAAAAAGAAATCATCATCAGAAAATTGCACACCTGGTCATGTGATATTCAGGGGTAGTGACTAGTGGCGGACCCATAAAAATAAGATGTGTTGGGCAATTTTTTTATTTTTTTATTTTTTATTTTTATTTTTTATTTTTATTTTTTGACAATAGCAACAAAATGTTGAAGAAAAAAGTATGATTGAAATGATAAATCGAGTATTATTACTTGGAGATGAATGATTTATAAGGTTTGAGAGTGTCGAATGTTGGATTTTAGTATTTAGGTGGGGGGCAATTTGAATTTTTGTTGGGGGCACTTTCGAAAAAAAGTCAAAATTAAAAAAAAAAAAAAAAAAAAAAAAAAAATTACACAAAAATCTTATCTTTTTCGGCTAGCCATGGGGGCACCGCCACCCCAAACCTACAATGTACGTCCGCCCCTGTTAGTGACACAATGCTAGTCACTGATGACGTGTGTGGTCTGATAGACCTGATCCGTCAAGACATCTGATGAAAGACCCCGGATGAAAGGCCAGATGGAAGGCACCAGATGAAAGGCACCAGATGGAAGGCACTGGATGAAACGCATATGGACGAAGGACCCAAGCTGGAGGTCTCAAAATGAAGGGTGCATCATGATGAAAGGCATGTCCAGACAAAGACCGGAAGGAAGGGACGTTGCATGGACCACCACGTAATAGCCAAATGCCACGTGTACCTACCACCCAGATATTAAGGAATATGTTCCTTATTGATGTGACCACACATCCGGATATTAAAGGATATGTTCTCTATGATTACATCATCTACAGTAACAAAGGTACTATAAATTAGGGCTGAGCATCGGGCCGGATCCCGACCCGACCCGACCCGACCCGCCAATACCAGATACCGATTGAAGGCCAAATACTATACCGACTCCCGAACCGATTTGTGTCGGGTCGGTTTCGGTTACAAACGGGATAAGTCGGGCGGTTATCGGGCTGAAATGCCAAGCCCGAATTTACAAATTCTCCAGCCCAATAGAAGCCCAAAAACAGATCCGGATAAAGTAGCATCACAATCCAAATTCATATATGGTAGAAGACAGAAGCATCACGGGTTCATATATGGTAGAAGGCAGAAGCATCACAATAACCAAATTCATATATGGTAGATCCAGAAACAGATCAAGATAAGTAGATAACCAATACGACGTCTTGAATTACAGAAGATGGTAGAAGGCAGAAGCATCACAGGTTCTTCTCTTTTAGATGATCTTGATCCATATATGCTTTCTGCGTTTGTGTATTTACTAAAAATGTGAAAGAAATCATGGTGAGATAATGAGGAGTGAGTATGTAGGCGTCTTTTTATACTAAACCTAAAATGAAAACGGGCCAATCGGGCTCATCGGGCTGCCGACGGTTTTGATACCGACCCGACCCGATACCGACACAAGGCAACTATTACAACCGACTCCCGACCCGTATGACGTCGGTTCGGTTTCGGGCATATGTCGGGTCGGTCGGTTGGTCGGGCTAATCGGGTTACGGGCGGTTATGCTCAGCCCTACTATAAATACACCACCAAAGGTGGTATGTATTCAGGTGATACCTCCTACCTCTCACTACTTTCTCTCTCTAGCATTACTCTCAACTAGAGGGTGTGGTCCTTCATGCTTAGTCATCCGGCTTGGACCTCCAGATTGGTTCTTCATGCTATGGGGCGCATCCTTCCATACTTATATCATGCAACATTTATATTTATATACTTATATACTTGTGCTAAATCCTCTACCTACGAGGTTCTGACTTGATCGTCGTAGGGTGGTTCCTGGGGCTTCGGCCTCGGGACCCCTTCTAACGGGTTCTTGTTTGTAGTATACTTCAAGCCTCGGGACAAGGAGGAATGACACGTGGTTGCCATCAAGACCTACCCGGCGGAAATATGCTTCAAGAGTCACCAAATTGAGGTCTAAGATATATAGGTTTGACAAGTTGACTTGCAAATTTAATTTGGGCTTGTTCAGTGACGAAGCCAGGATTCTTCATTCGAGTGGGCCGAAACAAGTACACAAATGTGTAAACTTTAAGAATCTTGCGATAAAAGGATTTCACTAAAATCGTCTAGACCATAATCTAAACTAAAAGTCGATTTGCAATATTTTTCTTAGTATCTATTATTGAATTACTAGATTAACGATCAGTATCCATTAAAACTTTCGGTACAAAAATATAATGAAAAGAAATTAAACATTACAATCTATTAGTAAATTACCGAATATCAAGTTAGTTTGTATGGGCTATATGCCTATATGTTGTCTAGTCATCATCGATCAATTTTGGTTTTTCTACTTCAAATTGTTAATTTGCATAAGCTAGTTATTTAACTTTTGGGTGGGCCAAGTACTTATTGAGTGGAATAACATATTATAATATACGCATGTTGTTAGTATATAAGAAACACTTCGGGTGGGCCTTGGCCAACCCAACGTACCATTTGGCTCTGTCCTGGGCTTGTTCGATCTCACTTTAGATTGAACTTTAATATATTTTTTGCAAAATAAAAATTTTAAAAATAATAATAATTTCAAAACGCACCTTTATCCAATATATTAACGTTAAAACTACCCTAAAATTTGTTTAAAATAAATTTAATAAAACAAAGTTAAAAACATACTCTAAAATTATGTAACAAATTAGAAAAATTACCTTAAACTTTTACTCTCTACAATCTTTTATATATAACAAATCTTATTTATTAATTACCTAATAAATATTGGGCAATATTCATATAGAAAATATACCAATAAAAAAAAAACTTCAAGTTCCAATAAAATGAGCCTAATATTGTAGTGCTTTTGAACGAGTGAAAAATTATTTAGTCAGTAGAAAGGAACTTAGTCTTACGGCCTATCACTGTATATTTTCTTTTTGTTTATCTCCTTTATTTCGTAAGTAACTTGAAATCAAACAAACCACTAACGCAAAAATTGGTTAGACACATTAGTTTATGAAAAAAAAAAAAAAAAAAAAAAAAAAGTCCAAAATTGCTCAAACTTATTATGAAAACCCCAAAATAAACCCTATAAATAAAATTAGAATCTAAGATTTTCACAAAACACAAAATCCCCAAATCTACCCAAAACAAAATTGAAAGAAATTTATGATATATGTAACACGTAATATGTAACGAATTGAAATATTCACCTCCTCGGTTGATATGCAACAATTAATAAGCCAATAAGTGTATGTAACTAGATAGGTAAATATGTAACAGAATTTATCTAGACAAGCGAACAAAAGTTAATAAGTTACTCTAATAACTTTTCTACACAATGCTTCACAAGCAAATGGATCGAACCGAGCCGGACCGAGACCGAAATTATGAAAAACCCTAGACCGAAACAGGTGGTCGGTCCAGTCCGGTCGGTTTTGTCAGTCAGTCCGGTCCGTTTGCTCACCCTTGCAACTAAACACAACTTACTTAACGAGTATTTTCAAGAAAAAAAAAATAATAATAATAAAAAGAAGAAAAAGAAAAGAAGCATTACCAAACACCCCCCAAACACAACTATTACGACTGGCTATTTTCTTCAACACTGTAAGTTGATCAGATCTCATCATCATTTTCATCACGAATTCATATCTAATTCACAAATCGGTTATTATAAACCCACATTACTACTGTTACTTTAATTACTTACCACATCTCTTAATTATTTAAAATTTATTATATCTAACGGAATTGTTTGTATTTGTAACAGAATAATCAGTTGCTGCAATGATCTCGCAATTCTTCGTCTTATCGCAGCGAGGCGATAATATCGTCTTTCGTGATTGTAATTCTCTGCATCTCTTTCTTTATATTTTAGTTTATTAGGTGTTAGGTTTAGGATCTTAATTTTGATTATTAGCTGATTTTCCGGACTTATGGGCTTACTTGAAAATGAAAAAGCCGATAAGCCCACTTTTACGAGGTTATGAGCTTATCAATATGAGCTTATGGACAAGTCCATAAGCTCAAGTTTATAAGCTCATAGGTGTTTAAAAGTGAGCTTATTGGCTTTTTCATTTTCAAATAAGCCCATAAGCACGGAAAATCAGCTAATGTAAACACCGCGTTTGATCGTAGTATGAAGGATTAGTTCTAGGCCTGAATATAGCCGTGCCTCGTGTTTTGATTGTTAGATAGACCAAGGTGGAGTTTATGTGGTTGAGACGAGAGGGAAATGGGAAATTGGGAAAGGGAATGGATCTCTGAACACAACGCGTTAGATGGGTATGGAGGATGCCTAGTGCTAGTATGGTACTAAACCCATTCCTGTAAAACAAACATATTCAAACCGTCTAACCAAACACCCCCTTACTACATCTGTTACCAACCGCAAGACCATCATACGTGTATGCATAGCTTCCCATGAAAGACCAGTTCTTACAATTTTTGTAGCTTATATACCAGACTTTAATTCACAGTTGATAGTCTAAATTGAAGCTCGTCTATTGCTTGTTGATTCAAGGCTAGTTGATAGTTTGATTACTTGATGGTTGCTGGTCAGTTAATTTTGCAAATTAATTTGTTGTTTATATATCGTTTTTTTTATGGCTTCATTTACCGGCGCAGATCGTGGGGATGTGCAAAAAGGAAGTGCAGAGATATTTTTCCGTAAAGTGAAGTTCTGGAAAGAAGATGGGGAAACCGAGGCTCCACCTGTCTTTGTAGGTACCTTCTAAAATGTATACTGTTTACTTTTTTGTGTTGTTAATTAGATCCTCATGTTACATGAGACACTTAGCTAGCTGTGTTTCTCAGCATTGAACTGTACCAAAATTGTTGTTTACACGCTCTGTGTTTTTGCATCGTATGTCATTACGTCTGTTAATGCTTTGTCAACCTATTGTTTCCATGTTAATTAATTGACTCTTTTTGTTAACATTGATGTTGCTGCTGGTGTGTACTTGTTATGTTATGACAGAACGTGGATGGGGTCAACTACTTTCATGTAAAGGTGGTTGGATTGCTGTTTGTTGCAACCACTAGAGCAAATGTTTCACCTTCGCTTGTCTTTGAGCTTCTACAAAGAATAGCACGTGTTACTAAAGATTACCTTGGTATCCTCAATGAAGATTCTATTAGGAAAAACTTTGTTCTTATGTATGAATTGCTTGATGAAGTTATTGTAAGTTTGCCATCTATTCAACTTTATTGCGTGCCTTAAATTCTGTCTTTAGGAGTATGAACAACTTTTGATATCTCTTACTTTATAATTTTGAATCTAGGATTTTGGTTATGTGCAAACAACATCGACCGAAGTGTTAAAGTCATGCGTATTCAATGAGCCAATCATGATTGATGCGACACATATGCCACCTCTTGGTCCTGCTGCCCTCTTTATGGTATGTGCAGTCAAATAATTGTTATTCATGGATCTCTTTATCAGATTTACTTGTGTATGATAATTTATTCAACTTGCAACATTTGATGGATGCAGCAAGGGAACAAAAGAATGCCTGGGACAGCTGTCACAAAATCAGTTGTAGCTAACGAACCTGGGGGTAGGAAGAGGGAGGAAATTTTCGTGGATATAATTGAGAAAATAAGTGTTACATTCAGCTCTAGTGTAAGTAATCTGTGCTTCACTATTTATTCTGTTTAGCTTATGTTTTATTGGACTCAAGAAACTTCTGGAATTGTTGATGTGAATTTAATTGGTAACGTGGCTATATAAGTAGTTTTTACAAGTTGAAGTAATACTTACTGTTATATTCTTAAGAGCCACCATCTTCAGATTTTAGGATAGCCCTCAATTTGAATATCTTAATAAGATATGTTGCACATGCCAAAGAACTAGTAAAAACCAAAAGGTCAATTAACACTCAATGAGAGAAAGAGCGTTATCTGTTTATAGTTTGTATTAGTCCCAAAGTTTCAGTGACTGCTTTTCTTTAGTTCAAGAAATTAAAATATAGACTATGTATAGTTGAATGTAAAGCCATACAAGGAAGAATGTTGAATGGTACCTCATCAACCTCTGACACATTTGATCTCTTTATAAGAAATGAATTTGATGGACTCTATACTCAATGGATTCCGTACCACGATGTCTTTGCTGCTTGCAGCTTACCTGAGCAATGTAAAGGCATTGTTAGTGGAACAGGATTTTCAATTTTCCTACACATGTAGACATGTGCGATGAAAAACATTTTCTTAAGGTTTTCCGGAAGATATATTCTAATTTGATTATTAGTAGGATACTAGGATGATTATGTTTGTGTACTTTTTATGTTTCCTCTTTTACATTTATGTAAATTAATGGAATTTGTAGAAGATATAGTTGCACTGTCTGCATATACCATAAAATTTGTTCAATTTTAATGGAGCAGGGGTAGCCTTACATATCAGACATGTGCTTTACCTACTCGTCATTGTCTCTTTTAGTGTAAATTTTTTTAAATAGATATAGAAAGAAATGGAGAAACAAATAACCGTTAAAATTCTGCTAATGTTATCTTGGTCCTGTAGAACCAGTGATGTAAAAATTGTGAAGTTTGCATCTAATTAGTTTTGTGCTATATATATTCTTTTTTATTTTATACATGCACATTATGCTTTTCTGATCCAAAAGGGAAGTGAATGAATTATGGCAAGAGTGTTAGAACACAATGGGTCAACTATTAGAATGATTCCTGTTACTTCAGTTGTGCATCTGTTTCAACATTTTGTTGACGGTTTAATGCCTGGCTCTTACCAAATGGTCTGAGGCAGCAAATATTAGTTGAACCTGTAACTATAGGAACACCTCTGTCAGTTAGAATAGTCAAATCAATCTTATTTTCTGCTTGATATACTATTTCGTGTTTGAAACTTTGTTTGATCATCATGCCTTAAATTTATCAAAATTCACATATGCAACTTTGTTTTCACCTCAACAGGGATATATACTAACCTCTGAGATAGACGGCACCATCCAAATGAAGAGTTATCTTTCTGGAAATCCAGAAATTCGATTAGCTCTCAATGAGGACCTGAATGTAGGAAGAGGTGGCAGATCAGTATATGGTATACCATCGAGCCAGTTTATTCATTTATATAACGTTGGAGTATTCTTGTGAAGCTTATTAAATTATGCTTTTTTAAACAGACTACGGTGGTTCTAGTGGATCAGGCTCGGTTATATTAGATGATTGCAATTTCCACGAATCGGTGCATCTTGACAGCTTTGATGTGGATAGAACTCTGACTCTTGTAAGTTATGTGCTTGAGTTATAACTCCTTTACATACACACCTACCTCATGTTTGGTTAATGTTAGATCTTGCTTATATATGATAGGTGCCCCCTGATGGCGAATTTCCTGTAATGAATTACCGCATGACCCAAGAATTCAAGCCACCTTTCCGTATTAACACCTTAATTGAAGAAGCAGGATCACTTAAGGTAAGTATCTTCTCCAGTCGATAACACATCACATCATTATCTTATGCATGATCCAGGGTTGGTAACGGGTCAAAATGGGTCATCCTCTAGCGCATGCCAAAATGGTTCCCAATGTTGACCCTCAATGGCTCAAAACACTTCTTTTGTTCCTTTTTTATGATTTTTTTAACTAAGTATTAATGTGCCGGATATGATCTTATGATTACAAAACTATAACACTACATTCTTCTATAATGCAGTTAAAAAGGTTTTATGATTTTGAACACACATAGGATGACTTCAATATATCTGACCTGCTCCATCTATTTGTAGTTAAATCTTTCAGCTTAACCTCTTTTGACCCATTAAAGATAAAACATGACTCAGTTTGACGAATTTGTATATAAATGGGACAGAATTGCTACCTCTAAATTCTTTCTAACTGTCCCATACTGATTGGTAGTTTTGTGGATACATCCCTTAAGTAGTTTTGCTACGTGTTGCTGTTATGTATGTTATCAGCATGTTAATGTCCACTAAATTTTAAATCATGCGTATTTTGATTTTTTAAGGCTGAAGTCATTCTGAAAATACGTGCCGAGTTTCCTCAAAATATCAGTGCAAATACAGTTTCTATTCAGATGCCGGTGCCAAAATACACATCCAGGTACTTATTTGTTGTGTACAACAGTTCTTTTATGATCTAAATAAGAAATATGTTCCTAGATATATTGTTATACACACCAGCAGTTGCATCGTGTGGTTGTTTAGATTGTTATTACTTATACGTGTGATGCAAATTTATTTTATTTATATATTTATTTATTTTGCAATTAGTGTAAGATGTCTTCTCATATTCATAAGTATTTGCTAATCTAGACTGGTGAGGATTTTTATCTTATCTAATTACATGTAAGACAGTACAATATTCTCAAACGCTATCTGCCAGGGATGGTGGCAATTGAGTTTTGGAATTCTTGTAGCGAATATATATAATAGAATTTTTCAATAATTTACATGTGTCCATAATACCACATAATTACATTTCAAGCAAAAGTACATTTGGATAACATGGCACGGCTCCAGAATTTTGTGGTTTATGGTGCAGGACACCATAATTTTGGGAATTTTTATAATCAGTTTAGTTATCACTTGATGTTTGCAAATTCTTATAATTTTGTTTCACCCTTCTAATGTTTATTTCATTAAAAATTTATAGGGTTAGTTTTGAGTTGGAACCTGGAGCAGTTGGACAAGTGACTGATTTCAAGGAACAGAATAAGAAAGTCGAGTGGGCATTAAAGAAGGTTATTTCTTGCTCAAAATTTTAATGTTCATCAAGCTATTGGTATGCTTGGAAAATATTTGAATCTTGTTCATATCTCCTAAAGTTACTGATGTCACCATTCATACCAGATTGTTGGTGGATCTGAGCATACATTGCGTGCCAAATTAACATTTTCACATGAGTCACATGGTATGCTTTTTAAGATTATATAAAAACCTCAGCTTTCTTTGGCTTTTTGATCATAATTTATGTCATGAACATTTTCTAACTTTGTGACTTGATATCTTAATAGGGAACTTAACCAAAGAAGCTGGTCCTGTAAGCATGACCTTCACCATACCAATGTACAACTGCTCAAGATTACAGGTAAGCAAAAAATTATCAAATAATAATCTTATATATATTGAATCATAGATTCTATCATTTGTAAAGAAATTTCCTGTTCAAGCTCTTCTTCCTTTTTCACAAAAGAAATCACTATGAAAATATCAGAAATCGTGTTATTCAAAACTGATTTTAGAAGTAACACAGAAGAATGCTGCACACTGCTTTTGAAGCCGTCTAAGACAATTCATCTAGTTTAAGTACAAGTAGGATCCAAACCTTTATAAGAAGTTTTTAAATACCTCAATAGTATAGTTTCTGAGGGATACTAGGTTTACCACCATTCAAGATCATATTCTTTGTTCAGTAGGATTTAGACATATAATAAGCCGCCTTTTTCTAGTTATTATTCAAACCTAACTGTCTTCCTTGAGCGATAACAAAATATTAGAAAATCATGACTTCAGAAACAAAGACCCTGTAATCGTAAAACGATTGGATAGATACAGCTGCTTTGCATCGATATTTATGGTTATGTATGTCCTTCAATAGAAAATAGAAAGCGTCGGTTCCTCTCTCATAACGGAAAGTCCCTTCTTTTACAGAAAAGGATCTTACATCTGAAACTCTAGTTTTTAAATGTACATGGTGGATGAAAATAACAAATTATTAAGGCGAATGGATTAGTCAAGGAATTCCAAAACAATTAGAACAAAACCATAAGCTTTGATTGTGTTTCACAATATGACTATGAGATGGTCAAACTCTCGTTTTATCTATACTAGTTAGAGATTAAATGATTAGTTTCCAGGATAGTCAACCATAAGTTTAAGCGTGTTGCACAATATGACTATGTCATTATCTTTTACTGTAGTTGGTTTGAAAATTTGCATCGAAAGACACACTGAACATCCATTAAAATGCAACTCTTGTAAAACCACTTAGGAAACAGCTGCAGGAATTGTACAGTCTATTCATCTTCCACTTAGACATTCAAGATGCTCATGAGCTTATCCATACTTCCAGAAAACGAAAGTTAAGATCACCTAATGAAAAAGAAAATTATTTTTTACACAACACTCATTTGGACATGTTAGGAATTAAATAGAATAGAAAACCAAATCTGAAAACTCATTATATACCCTATCGAGACTATACTGTTAAAGGTTGAGAATCTGAAAAATTAAAACTGAAAAAACCTTGTTTTTAGCTGGTACCTGGTTTTTAAGAAAACAGCCTCCCTTACAAACATGTTTATGTGCACATAGAACAATATTAAGCAGTGGGTAAACGGATTTGTTGATCAACTTACATTTTTGTAAACTGATCTGCTGATCTTGTACAAGAATCCAGTACATCTGTTCTGTTCTCTAATTTGTGTGATTTATTTCCTAATTTGTTATTGCTGAGACGTTTATATTATTGAGAGCATAAATTGGCCAAGGTAATTTATCATTTGTATTTTGTCATGCTTTTTATGTAGGTGAAATACTTGCAAATTGCTAAGAAGTCGAAAACTTATAATCCATACCGTTGGGTGAGATATGTGACCCAAGCTAATTCATACGTTGCTCGTATATGAGTAGTTCAAATATAAACTTTGGCTGTAATATCTCGATTTTCTTCATGTTTTCCTCTTTCGTCTCTTAAAGATGTGTTAAATAACATGTTTATGTAAAAGTAGATCTCTTTAATGTCGAATCGTGAATTACTTGATAAGGGTTTCCCCTGAGGATTGGAGTTATATTGGCCTTCTGTTGTATACAATCATCAACCCATGTTTGATGATCAGAGATGACTATTTTGACTCAATTTAACATTTTTGATTTGTTAATTGACGAGTTTACTCATTATCTTATTATTACGTTGTGGGAATGCGTCCTGATAAGCTAAAACTTAATGTGTGCCATGTGACTTGTGAGAATTCCTTTTCACATGAAATGAGTGGGTACTTGATTTGAGGCTATAAAAAACGAGGGCTATTACATAGTGTTTGTTATAGTGGTAGCTTTCACGCGCACTATTTGTGGGGCTTGTTACAGTGCGAGGCATAGTCTTGTATATGCACTCTGCCACTATCACTTATGAACAAGATTTAGTGGTCATAGGCTCATAGCCACCCAATTTGGAAAAGATTCATTATTTCAAGGCGATCCAAACAAAGCATGGTGCCCCACTCAACTGGTATGTCACCACCTCACCAAGCGTGGCTGAACACATGGTCGACATATCACAAGTAAATCAAGAAAATTGCTAAAGTTGGGAATAACTTGGAAAACGTACATTTTTCATCTTTAAAACGTGTGTTATATACTTTATGTGCTTGCGTCTCAACTTACAAGTTACAATCATAGTGACAAGTGTGAACGCAAAATAAAAGAGAGATTTCACAAAGTGGTTATTGATAAATGCCTTGACTCAACTCAAGTATTGCCACTTGAAACTAGAGTTTGTCCATTGTCTTAGATATATGTATACAGGGCAGTGTTTGGTTTGACACCAAATAAATAAAAAAATAAATCAGACATAAATTGAATAAAATTGAATTGAATTTTTTAATTAGATTATGGTTTGGTTTGACACCGAGCTGAAGTATTTAATCAATTCTCGATTTGATGTATGGTTCGACAAAAATATGACCAAACCCAACCAAACTGAAAAAAACGGAATATTTGTATATACACAAAATGGTTCAATTATACATATTGTTTCTATTATATTATTCTAACTAACAATTCTAAAGTGTCAAAATATATTCAAAATAAATAAAAAAAAATCATAAATCAAAATCAAAATTGTGATACATATCCAAATGAGTGAATTAATGACGTAGGACGCGCGCAAGCGTATTTAGATAAACCCTAATCAAAGGGTGATAATCAAGACGCACCTTGCGAGAATAAAACCCTAACAAGAGAATATCTCTTAAAACACAAAGTTTATTAATAATCAATGATCAAAAGATAAATTCAATGAAGTCTAAGCCCTATATTTATAGGGTAGTAAACCTTGTAGAATAAGATAACCTAGAACAAACAAAAATAAGGAAACTAAAAGAAAAAAAACAAAAAGTCACGACACAAAATAAAACTCTTATATACTTGAAAGTAACCTTCTGAATCCAGTAACCTCAGTATGTTTAGTAGTAGGATTACTTATGTTTAGTACTCTTACTCCTACTACCAGTAATATTATTCTATATTTGTGTCTTGATCACAAATCTCGTCCCTAATATTCCCCCTCACTTAAAAAAGAACTCGCCCTCGAGTTCTCACTACCAAAGGCATCATCTACCTCGAACACCTTCTCACGACGAACCTTGTCTTCAGTAGATTTGCGCTTAACATTAACTCGAGTACTCTCTTTATGTTTCTTTATACGTCTATCACCCTCCTAATGATCAACCCATGAATTAAAGCATCGAGT
>JARVZY010001389.1:0-16616 GCA_030686995.1 Artemisia argyi
CAATTTTGCCCTCTTTTTGTTATTTTTGATTTGATCTTAGAAAGATGGTTGAGATTGGCTTATTTGTTTTTTAAGTAATACTTGTTTTGCATAGATCTCACCTCATGTCATAAATTAAGTGTTCATATTGTATTTAAACAAATGAGATGAGACTTTAGTGGGTATAAATGATATTTGATTGTTGAAGAGTATAGTTAGTAGAATTTTCTAAAACTTTGTGCATTTTGAAAATGGACACTTAATATGAGACGTATGCATTGATCACCTTACAAGGTGCAACAAATTATATGGGAAATGATTTGCACACTTCCAAAATTTATTGGGACACTCCATTCTATGCAATAGACAGTTGTACTTTAAGTATAATCTGCTTTAACTGCTAGTACATTGGAGTGTCCCAATAAGATTTGGGAGTGTGCCAATCACTTCCCCAATTATATATCTGAACATCTGGTTATCAAATAATTTCAACGATGGTCGTTTACGAAAAACATTTTGTTTTTCTTGTAAGCCTTGCCAATTTCAGTTTTTCTTCTCCTATTTAATAATTTTGTGAATTGAAGTATTGAAAGGCATTCAAACAGACCACAAGAATTATATCAAAAAAAAAAAAAAAAAAAAAAAAAAAAAAAAAAAAAAACCCACAAGAATGACTAATAAATTGCCACCGACCTGAATTATCATATTCATCACCACTTTTTTTGTTTTGAAACCTTTTCGGTTCTTGTTTATGTCATTTTTTAAACCTCTCATTTCATTTTTTATACAAAAAACAATGGGTTTCTTGTTTTGTGAAATCTAACACTACTGCAATTCTGCATTTTCTTGTTAAAATTAAAAAAAAAAAAAAAAAAAAATCAAGAAACAAACTTTTTAGTTATTAAGTTGAATAATGTTAACATTTTTATAAACTTTTAGATGAAAATGGATAAAAGGTCGTCTTTTGGGGTTACTGTTGAGCATCATGAAGATGAGTTTACAAAGCTCATTCTTTCATGGTCTCTTGATCATATATTCAATAAAGATCTTAGATCTCTTTTAAGAAGTATACAACAAACAACTGATACATGTCGGTTCGGGTCGTTTTTGTTGAATTTACTCAGCCCTACATGAAATAGTGCCAAGTGGATCTTCCATTTAGATAATTAAAGAACTTCATTAAATACACAAAAAGGTATAATAGTAATCTTGTATTAACCCCTTAAAGAAATACAAACAGTGGAGCTGTGTTTGACCGATTCAATGAGAGCCATATCCCACCACTATTATACTTGTTTCAATGTGTTTCATACCCTGCTATAGAGCCCAGAAGAAACATGGCTCTATTTGGAAAAAAAAAAAAAAAAAAAAAAAAAAAAAAAAAAAAAAAAAAAATCAACATTTGAGTTATCCTGATAACCGACTTGGCTTAAACAAAATACAATTGAAAGGGGACCTTGTTATGTATAATTAGAATTGCTTGGTCACGAATCAAGTAGCAAGTATGACACTAGCTTCAAAGGTTTTGGCGGTAGAAAAGAAATTTTAGTCTGCTTTTTGAAATCGCCATCTTTTTCAACCAATGGAACAGTTACTCCAATAAATCCAGCCAAAAACGATCGAAGCAATAGCCACAACGTCTAGAAAGAAAGAAGTTTTTTCCGTCCTGAAACGCAAGACAAGTGAGCTGCTGCAACAACAGGTTGACAATAACGGAAGCATTATCAACAATTTGCTGTTAAGAAATTTAAAAGTCATCATAAGCATGGGTTGTGACAATTAAAAATCAGAAAGATTGAACCTTAGAAAGCTAGAAATCTTATATTAAAAGACCATTCAATTCCAAAGATGACTATACAACAAGAATATTGAAGACCCCCCCCCCCCCCCCCCCCCCCCATGTTGCTGAAATCAGAC
Source organism: Artemisia argyi (assembly GCA_030686995.1). Lineage (NCBI taxonomy): Eukaryota > Viridiplantae > Streptophyta > Magnoliopsida > Asterales > Asteraceae > Artemisia > Artemisia argyi. The sequence continues at coordinate 1,897 of JARVZY010001389.1, forward strand.
TAGATATTTAGTTTCACATTTAGTTCGCTTACGGAATCTGGTTTATCATCAACACTAATTCCTTACCCGTATATAGAATTAGAAGAGCAAATGACCAGCCATCCTGCAAATTTTAATACTTGAATCAAATGCAAGTTCAAATAATCGAAACACAAGTCTGAAAAATCAATTATACACCTCTCCACATAGACAAACCTATCCTGCAGCCTCTGTGCTGATGTGCAAAAGAAACGAAATTTAGATATTATTGATGAATCTATAGTGAAAGAACAATATAAATACTATTGTAGTACTAGGTTTTCTTTGCCTCATGAACCTTTCAAAACATCTATACTGAGTATGATTCTACGACATTTTCACAATGCCAAACACTGTTACACGCATGGTCTGAAGTTTGAATGACACTACACATTTATCAAGCTATGTGCCCTTTCTAGCATCAGGACTTGATTTGGGGTTAGGAATGTGGTTTTTGTTGATTAAATTATTGTAATGATAAGATGCCAGAGCACAAATCATATATAGAGGAACATCGTCAAATGCTTGCAAAACTTAAGTACTAAAAGCAAGAGAAATACAAAGTAGCTAGTAGTCTTATATCAATTCCATATGTGTTGAGGGAAAACCTTTGATGGATCAGCTGCATGAAGATGTCTGCATGCTTCCCGCCCATCTTGCTCCGAAGCAATTCTGCACAAGTTAAAACTCCTTTAGAAAGTTCTTATATAAGACTAGTATATCAACAGATAACGAACACATCAATATTCATGCTCAAAATTCACATGTTACTGAAACTTTGAAATGTTCAATAAAGAACAGTCATGGTTTGACCATTTTTCGGCGTGTGACTAATGTTGCCAAATAACAGTAAGCGACTAACTAAATTCAGGCATCATCATGCGTATATGAGCCAATAGTATTGTTCAAGAAGTAGCTACAAGCTTAACATACGCCCAGAAGGCGCTTGATACTTATAAATCAATACATGTATTTGTTGGTGAGATAAATGTTTATGAGCATGTATTGACAAGCATGACAGCATGTTACAGCAAGAAGAAAAATAAATAAATAAATAAATATTGTTTCTTTAGCTCTACCCAAAAGTAAGCAAATGCCTAAAAATGATAGTTGCACTTTTCAAGCCGAATAGGATGCCTTATTACCTGAATCCAGTCAGTCAGCTTCAAATTGATTGGGAGTCAACATTGAAGCAACAGGAACAACCTGCAGAGTAAGCAAAGGCAGAGCTGATTGTTAATGTAGGATTAGGATATTACATACACACTTCAAAAGTGTAGGAATGAAAAACAATATGTCCATAGCACATAGGATTTTGTTTGCTAACAATGCTTTCAATGAAAAACCTATAGACAAAAGAGTATTACTTTGACCTCTGTCTCAACCTTTTAATTCGAAATCTCTAATGATGGGCGTCAAAATAAAATTTAAATACAAATCATCACCTAACTATATATTTAAACTATAAGAATACTTCAAAGATGAAAGAAACCCACATATAAACAGATTAAAGGAGCTCCTTTTAATGAGTAACTTGCCCTTTTCTTGAATACTTTATAAAACGTTGGCCGGAAAGCAAGCTACAAGCTGAACTAGTTAGGCCGGTTGGGGTGGCCGAGCACCCGCCAATTACTCATTGTATGAGTTTGTTACTTATCTTATAAGCTATTAACGTGAACGCAATAGTTTTTGATATGGACGTGTACGACACATTTGGCATTATGTTATATATGGGGTCCCAATCCCATAAGGCACGAGTCCAATAATTCTTAATATTCAATGTTACTTATTCTGTTTCAACATCATTGTTAAAGAAAAACCATACAATTTATTAGGTAAAATGAAAACATACAATGTAACAAAAAATGGGTGGTTGAGTGCGTAGAACAGCGAACAATTCTTTTTCTGTTTATGTATTCCAGAATGACACTTCACGAGTTCTCACGCATGTGTATCATACAAGAGCAATGATGCACATCTTTGAACGGTTACATTCAGCCACCGTAGAACTTTTATGGTACCATCATTCAGAACCAAAACTCCATACGCGATAAACAAAACATGCAAGAACATAATAGATTCCGGACCTATAATACCAAACATAAAACATAAAACACAAAACACTTCAAAGAAACTTCAGGTTATAGTAGAAGTGACCGGCAAAATAAACATTCCCAAAACACAAAGGTACCAATGTCAACACGATTCCATTAAACTAACATTACAAAACTACATGATTCCTCGACTCAAGCTTATACTTCTCTGATGAGTTTAGGTCCCCTCTTCTTTCCAAAGCCAACTACTACAAAAAAACAGTCAATAATATTATTATGCACAATTTCATTAACAAAGACCACAAAACATAAGCTTTGAAGTGTTTGTATTAACATGATGATGATATCAAATATAAGTTCAGAAACAATTAACACTTTTTAAATGATGAACATGATAACGCGTTCTATTTCTGTATAACTATGCATGATGCAAAAAATTTCAAACTTATGATTTCACTGTTTGTAATAAACTAAACAAGATCATTAGGCAGACTCTTTTTAAATGATCATTTGCCAGATGAACAATGTACAGGGTGTTTTGGCATTGTATTTTTTAAATAACTATTGTTTGTTGTGTTATCAATTAGGATATTAATAACATCAGTAAAAAAAGGTTTTAATGTCAAGTAATCAATCAGCATATAAGGCATAATCAAAAGATTATAAAACACATCATTTGATTCATTTAAGTCGTGTTACACACACGCGGATTTTTTGGGATTGCTTATCAAAGTATGTATCTGCTAGACAGTTTCAAGTGTTAAATACCAGCTTTTTTGCTTATTTTAACTAAAATAAGCACTTACAAATACACACGCTGGTACCAGCTTCTTTCTAACCATTTTCAAATAATGTAAGCAATCCCAAAACACCCTCTAAACCCAAATCAAATCCTTAGGTATCAAATTATACATGAGAGTCGATGTCTATTTAGTCATTATATAACTAATATTTGTTAAAAACAATTAAATTACTGTCTAGTCTATGGCAGAATCAAACATATCATCCGTAAAACAACTCCATCAAACAAATTTAACATCTAGCGGCAGTAAAAAACAGCAGTTGCACAGAATCTGTTTCGCTTAATTAAGTGCTTACTGCTTGTTTAAAAAGACAAGCAGTTTTAAGTGTTCGGCAGAAAAAGTTGCTTATCACTCTATTGAACTCTTAGAGGCCGGTGCTTGTCTAACGTTATTTGATGGGCTTATGAGCTAATTAAAAAGCTCATAAGCTCAGTTTGGTGGGCTTATAAGCTTGAACTTATGGATTTTTTAAGCTTATAAGCTCAGTTTTTTTGGCTTATGAACTATACTGTTGAGCTTATGGATTTCATAATATCGTAGACGTAAACTAAGCTCTTGATAAGCTCGTAAGCCCTTAAAAAGAGCTTATCAAACTTTCAGTAAGCCCGTAAGCAAAAAAAAAAAAAAAAAAAAAAAAAAAAAAAACCTTTTCAAACTTTCATTCAGCTTGAAAGCCCGTCGAATAGCCTTAATACACACCCCCTTCTTTCTAAGCAATTTTTGATAAAATAAGCAACCCAAAGCACCCTTATCCTTAAATAATCAAAATTTACCAAACAATAAAATCTTAACAAATAACTCCTTATGTATCACAATACACAATCAATCTCAATTTTTATCATTAAAACTGCTTATTGCTAACATTGAAAACAGGCGAGCAGTTTCAAGTGTTCAGCAAAAAGGGCTGCTTATCACTTTTATTGAACTCTTGGGGAGTGTTTGTCTAAGCTTATTTGACGGATTTGCGAGCTTATTGAAAGTTTAATAACTCATCTTTTGGGCATATAAGCTTATACACTTAAGCATGTGGACTTTACAAGCTCATAGACACACAAGTGGAAAAAACTCATAAAGCAAAAAAAATGAACTTATGAGTTTATCAAAGTTTCAATAAGCTAACGAGCCCCTTAGAAAAACACGCCCTTAAATAAGCACTTTTAAATAAGTCAAGGTGACTACTGACAACCCCTTCTAAATAAACAGTTTCCAACAAAATAAGCAAACACCCTTTAAATCCTTGTCCTTAAATAATCATAAGAGTAAATTGCAAAAATCGTCCCTAAAGTTTGACCAATTTGCATGTTTCGTCCCAAATATTTCGAAACTGCAAGGATCGTCCTTAAAGTTAACCTTTGGGGCATATATAGTCCTTTTTGGGGACGATACATGCACACGGGGCCAAAACTTTAGGGACGATACATGCACACGGGGCCAAAACTTTAGGGACGATACATGCACACGGGCCAAAATTTAGGGACGATCCTTGCAGTTTCGAAATATTTGGGACGAAACATGCAAATTGGTCAAACTTTAGGGACGATTTTTGCAATTTACTCTAATCATAATTAGGGGGTGCTTGTTTCATCTTATGGCTCATTTGGTTTTGGGCTTATGTTTCATAAGCTCAATTCTTGCAGCTTATTTGAAACTTTCCGGCTTATGTAAGATTATTATGACACGATAAGCTTATATAAGCCGAAACCAAAAAATGAGCTTATGAAACATAATCCCAAAACCAAATAAACCATAAACCGAAACACACACACCTTTAACCAAACAATAAACTCTTGAAAAGATTTTGAGTCAATTAAAACAAAAAATAGACTAATTGATTCAACACACAAACAACAGAGTCTCACGAGAAAAAAAGTATATACAAAAATAGTAAAATAAGAACGTTAAGCAGTTACCAGCTTGTGTTTCATTCGATATGTTTGGCGTGATTATGGGGAACTACATTGGTATGAGCATCAATAGCTTCAGCCTGAGATGGATATGCACAATATAAGCTGAAATCTTGAACCAATTGCATGGATCAAAAGTAAGAAAACACTTACACAGAGAACAAAAGCAATTGGATATGCATGCGTCATTAGCTGCTTCCACATCAAGGCGACTTGCCTCTGTAAAAAAACGAGATCGATACACAAGCACGTTAGTCGTATTCAAATTTAATTATATTTGGTTTTGGAACAATGAGTATTTAGAATATATTACATTGACAGGTCCCTCAACTGAATTCTTGATGTATAGCTTAAGGACAGTCCATTTTCTCAGGGTTTTGCTGATGACTTTTTTTTTTTTTTTTTTTTTTTTTTTTTTTTTAGTGCAAAGGTGAAATATTTTATTAATCTCCAAAATATTGTACAGTGCTTTTTTATAAGCATTCAATTCTGTTATGGACAAGCCCAATAACAGAAACAACAAACTAAAACAACCACCTATTAACAGACATTACAGGCAATGTCTGAAACAAAATACACTATCTCTTAACAAGAACATAGTATTCTGCACATATACAAGCACTTATTCAATCACCAGATTCACCTTATGTTGCACTATACCATCTAGCTACATTTCCAACATCCTTGATATTGAATTGACAACAATGCCTATTGATATCCACCCAAAGAACAGAATCAACACTTGGATAGTCAATTCTCATACACTTCCGAACATCCTTGATATTGAATTGAGAACAATGCCTATTGATATCCACCCAAAGAACAGAATCAAATTTTGCTGATGACTTCGGCTCCTATAACTCCGGCTTCTGGTATAAAGCGCTCTCTTACTAATCCATCCACCTTTTATATTTATATAAAGGTTAGAGAGAAAAAAAGCAATATATGTTTTAATAAGAAAGGGTTAAGGCAAAATACCGTTAACCTCCACTTCCTGGACAATAGAAGGTCCAGTAACCATGAGCATCCGTTGACACAGAATGCTGAGCAAAACACGTTAGTCTTTGGCCTTCCTCAAGATTGCTCGCCATAGTTAGTGGATTAAATCGGCTGCATTGAAAACATAAACAATATATATAAATTCTCATATTATATTTGTCGTATGAAAGAAATAGGGCCTAAATATAAACATAAATTAAATGACTATATAACAAACTTTAGGACGTCAATCATGCAAATGAGTGGTTCCTGTGTCATCACTCTAGCGAACCCCGTGCCCTCTACGAGATAATATCCAATGACGAGTTAGCTCCCGTTCCTCGCTTAACATTGGTAATAGCTATATTGAATCATAATGTTGTGCAGAAAGCGGAGTATCATGGTAATCCCCCGCCCCCGAGCTAGATAACCTACATTTTGAACCTAGCCATCTTTGTTAATTTCTAAAGACTAAAAAAACAGATTATTAAGCACATAATTAGTTTTTGCCAAACACTTTAAATTAGTTATCACCTTAAAAAAAAACAAATAAGCACTTTATAACGAAATTCTCAGTTCCCAAAACCCTCCAAAACAGTTTATTTCACCTTATCTATACTACTTATAAAAACATTTAGCACCCTCTCTCCTAATAAATTTTAAGATTTCCTAAAATAAAATTTAAGTAAATACAATTAGTTAAGCTATTAGTACAACTATCTAATACAATAAATTTCAACCATTTAACTTTTCAACTCTCCATTTAATGTTATAAAAAAAACACCCCCTACATAAAAGATACATGTTAATATGCTTATTGTACAAGCCAATCATACATATAAATCTTCATACAATTAATATAACTTAACCTTTTATATTATATACATGATTTTTAAAACTGGACCGTACAACAAACCACTTTTCTAAACGGTTCCCAAATTTTGGTGGTTTTTTGTGGTTTTGTCATGTTCAGCTAGCCAGTTCTGGACCAACTGGTTTCGGATGAACTGGCCAATCCGGTTATCAAAAATTGGTTGTATACCTCTTAATTCCATAATATTATCATCATTCGTCACGAAAAACATATAATATATTACTCGCATAAAATTTTATATACAGGATACCCCATAATATTATCATCATTCGTCACGAAAAACATATAATATATTACTCGCATAAAATTTTATATACAGGATACCCGCCGACGCAACGCGCGGATACCCTGCTAGTATCACATAAAGTAACCAATAAATGCCATAAAAATATCTTTGTACATTATCAAATTCATTCCTTAACCTCAAAAACTACTTGGCCCTAATTATTAAACCAAAACGAAAACCGAAAATAACAACGACGTGCAATTTAACGAATATTCTATGGCATTTTAGAAAAGAGATATTGAGAGTTATACCTATTTAAACAAGGGAACCATGGTCGAAATAAACATGTAACATCATCTCGAAGAAAATATCGACTAAATGTACCACAAAACCAATGATTCCAACTTTGATCAACATGAGCCAATGCAAGCAAGAGCAGATCTAAGAAATCATGAGAAGGCAGTTAGTAACAAAGACAGCTTAAAGGCCAACTGTAAAATAAATAAATAAATAAACTCACCTTAAAATTATACTAAGAATCGCTTTGGAGATGGAGAAGATGATGATAAGAAACTCGTCCAAACTATGAATGAGATGAAACTTGAGAAATCTTTAGAATGCAATGAAGATCTGGAGAAGAGATCTTAAAAGAAACTGTAAATATACACGGAGTACTATGTATTGATAAAAGGTTGTTTGGTTAAGTTAGATGGGGAGTTAAATGGGGGAAGGGTTTAGTAATAAATATGTAACAAGTAGGATGGGTTGGTTTCACTGGTTTGTATGGTTCGATCAATGCTCTTCTTTGTACTTATCTCATGTTTCAAAAAAATGCAAGGGTCATAGAGTCAGTAGACTCAGCAGTGCAATATCACTTCAAGCAATATGTCTAGGTTTAATAGGAATCCAATAGTCTGGGTTCAATCAATCACAAAAATTTTATCGACTAATATAATTAACTTGTCGTTAAAATGTTATAGATATAGATAATAATTTTATCGATAACTTGTACGGTTAAATGTTGAATGAACAAATTTTCTATTAATTTTCTTTACCACAAATGTAATAAATCATTGAAAATAGAAATTAAATCATTTCTTTTCGATCACGTCAAAATAAAGCATGTTTCCCTATTAGAAAAAAGAGTAAACTACAAAGATGGTCCCTGTGGTTTGGGTTGACCATCACTCTTGGTCCTTTGACTTTTTTTTTATCACTCACAGCCACCAACTCTGAAACTCTCTTCACTAATAGTCCTCTGACCAAACGTCCGTTTGGTCAAGACGTTATCTTTATAACATGTGCAAAATGATGAGGGTAAAAATGTCATTTTAGTCATTTTCTTTCTTCCTTATCATCCTCTTCATCTTGTATCTTGGAACCAGATCCATAATCTTGCTAAATACCCATATCCACAACTTTCTAAAAAAAAAAAAAATACATGTTATGTTCTTGCAATTCAAAAAATTCTTTACTAACAAAATATATCAATTAATTGTGGCATGGATCTGAGCTTGTAACTTGCGACCGTTTGAGGCATAAAAGCAATTAGCCAAACAAAAATCATTTCTTCCCCAAATAATCACACAACTCATCTCTTATTTCTAGCTACCCATCATTTCCACACTAGCCCCGATTCACCACAGATCTACCATCAACATCCGACCAAAACACCTTTGTCAAATCTGCGAAAGCCATCGTCGGTGACACCACCACCATTAGTCCGCCACAAAACACAAATCACCACCACCATCAGTCCGCCACCTAACCCAAATCACCACCACCATCAGTCTTCCACCAAACACCCACCCCACGACATCAGTCCAAACATTCCAAACAAAGATCTTACGACTAACAATAATACAACCAAGATCAACATATCTTTTCTTGGTTTGTTCACCCTCATGTCCACCACCACTAGCCCATCATCAACCACCAACCTACCTATCCCTGACCACCTACTCCGTCAGCTCCAAACCATACGCACCACCATCAACCACTTCACGCGCCTCCACCCAAACTCACACGCCACTTCAGCCCACCGCCAAATCACCACCACCGCCACCATCAGTCCACCAACAAACACCCACTACCAGTAGCACCATTGTCACTCATCTGATCAACTCACACATTTTTTATCTTCACAACCTTAATTTTTACCAAAAGAAAAAGGGTTTTTGATTTTGGGAGCAAATCAATCATCTACTATCTACCTTCATAGCCTCTTTTTATTTATGGGAAGTGAGGATGGTAGAGTAGTTGATACATAACAGATAGACAGATGATCGATCATATAAATATGGCCATCAATGGCTAAAGAGCCAAAGGGTAAGGTCACAAGTATTATTTAAGAAAATCATTGATAAAATGGTAGGTGGATAGTAGATGATCGATCATATATATATATGGCCATCAATTGTATGTTTTTGTTTTTTATGTAGGTAGATGGGTTTTGTTAATGGTGGGAGTAGTGGTAAAAGAATCAGGAAATAGAAAATGGTGGTGGTTGAAAAGGAGGTTTGGTGCTTTTTGTAGGTGTGATAAAAAAAAGGTGACATAAAAAGAGGGAGTACTTGAATGGACGAAAATACCCTCCAATATTGCGCACATGTCATAACTTAACGCCTTGACCTAACAGACGTTTAGTCAAGGGACCATTAGTGTTAAGGGTTTCAGAATTGGTGGCTGTGAGTGATAAAAAAAAAATCAAATGACCAAGAGTGATGGTCAACCCAAACCACAGGGACCATATTTGTAGTTTACTCTAGAAAAAACCTATTTTTCCCTCTATTTTGTTTTGCATATGGCTAAACCACCCTAAAAAAAATTATCTATATGTAAGCATTTTGGTTACACATAATTTTTATTTTGTTTTGTTAATCTTAGGATTAGTTAAATATATCATTTTATTCTAAAATGGATAAACTCGACTAACAATTGGCGGGAAGTTATGGACATAAATTTATGTAAAGCAGGCTTGATATAAATGTTGACAACTAAAGGGAGCTATGAATCTGACCCGAAGACGAGAAAGTTGATAAATGAGTTGTCGTGTCTTAAATGTTACTATAAAACTTTATGGAGTAGCACCTTTAGACCAATGCTAAGGCTCAGGCTAATGCTATGTTTCGTTTGCCACCCCAACCGACCGACCTCTTGACCGCGTCGCCCCCACTAGGTCAACCGATCAAGACCGTATCTCACCCCACCCTTTTTATTCTTTCGGTTTTGCCTGCCAACCAATTAAAAAGGCACAACTCCCTTTTTTTTTTCTTTTTTTTTTTTTTTTACCGTTGCATCATTTTAATACAAAAAAAAATGAAATCAAAACGGCAGCAGAAGTTCTATTCCATCTCACATTTGCTACACATACAAGGCTAAAAAAAAAAAAAAAAAAAAAAAAAAAAAAAAAAAAAAAAAAACTATGGAAAAAGATCTCACCAGCAGCAGCAATTCTTCATCCGTGAAAGATAGCAGTAATTTGTGCGAAAGACTTTATTTTGTTGGTGCAGTATGTGAAAGACTTTTACTATATACTCCCTCCGTCCCAAAATTATTGTCCCCCGACAAAAAACACACAGTTTAATAAAAGTGCATTTATTACAGCTTTCTCTTTCTTACTTTTTAACAGAATGACAGTTTTACCCTTAAGTAATTAATTAAGTTATTTATTAAAGTTTATAATAATAATTTTAATCAAGGGCAATATGGTAAACTCGATCAAACTTTTCTATCTATATTTAGTAGTAGACAATTAAATTGGGACATCCTAAAATGGTAACATGGACAATAAAAATGGAACGGAGGGAGTACTTTTTTAACAAGTGTGAAAGACTATAAATAGTAGTACTAGTTAGTATAAACGTGGCTTCATTATGTGGTGTGGATTGGTTTTAAAACGTGGCTAACTGTGATTACTATAAAAGCACGTGCAGTTTTTTTTTTTTTTTTTTTTTTTTTTTTTTTTTTTTTTATGTGGTGATTTTAAACATTGGATACCCCAGCAATGAAAATTAATGTGATGTATTGTTAAACTCATAAAATAAATGTGGTGTTGTAGCAACATTAATGGCATAAATAAAATAAATGTGATTGTTTTGTTGAAAGTATAATACCTACTGTTGCATTAACAAAGAGTACTACTATATGCACCAAGATAAAACTAACATTGATAACCGTGTTCCTTTTTAATCTTTTAGGGGGTGGCAACATTGCCACACAATGCCTCCTCTTTTAAACCAAACAACCAATCAAGTTTGTCCAACACATTTTTTGCCTAATCTTGCCTAAACCATCTTTTTTAGTGGCAATCTTGCCTAAGTCCGGATAATTAATTGTAACGTTCAAAAACTTCTTGGAAATCACTTGTGCCGAATCGGTGAAATCTACCGAATTGAATGCCGAATTTGGCTTGCCGAATGGAAGGCAATGGGGTTTGCCGATCGGCAATGGCTGCCGAACCCTATTTGCCGAAGGGTTGCCACCCTCCCTTACTTTGCATTTGATTTAAACTAATTGGGACCTTTAACATGTAATAATGATTAGTTATACCTTACTTAATACACTATAAATGCATTTATTTTCACTTCTCTTGTAACTGGTACGTAGTAATTATTAGTGTAAGTAGTACTCAATCTTACTTCCTAGTATTATTCTTTTAGTTATTCTTTCACAGAAGTTATTACTCCGTATTAAATTAATGTTAAGTAGTAACTAGCAGGGTACCCGTGCGTTGCAGCGGCGGGTACTCTGAAATAAAATTTTTTAATAGAATTAATAAAAATGTCACGTGATGTCATTCCGACACCTAAATTTGCTTGGTCACAGCTTTGTGTATCGAGTCGAGTCTTGATCACAAGTTCATGTATATGTTAAGATGGAGGGTTGTACATTGTGTTTAAATGATTGAAATATTGGGTATAGGGGTGTTTTTAATGCTATTAATGTAGAATGAGAGTTGTACATTGTGTTTAAATGATTATAATATTGAGTGTATGCGTCTTTTATATTGTATTTTTAATTATTTATTTTCAATAAATATTGTTTTACTTGTTACTTATATATAAATACGTATGTATGTATATAACAAATAAAGAAATAAAAAAATACAAAAACAACAACAAGCTCGTACCCACACGATCTTTGACAAAAAACATGAACCTTAAAAAAAGTCGTACAACACAAAAGTAATAAAATAACAAAAAATAATAAAAAACAAAAAAAAAACAAAAAACAAAAAAATAAATAAATAAATAAATAAATAAATAAACAAAATGACATCAAAGTCTTCAATTTTTTTGCTTTGTCTCATTAATTAAGTAGTCAATAATAAATACAAGCTAATGATTAGCTAATTAGTGAACTATGACGAAAACAAAATACAAGATTGGTTTACGAACTACTACCTCCGTCTCAAATTAATTGTCTATATTTCTTAAAATGGATGTTTCAAAAAAATTGTTCATTTTCCTTTTATAGTAAAAACTAGAGAATATTCTATTTGAGTGGTTGAAAAATAAAGTGACTCCAATTTTATTAAACTTTGTATTTTTTGTTTCCGGATAATTATTTTGAGACGGAGGGAGTATATAATTTGTTTGTTTGTGTATTCAATGTATCATACTATCATGTGTTTGAAGGACCTCCATATATATACGTTCCATCTTACTTGACCCACCACATTATATAATAAAACAAAACCCTTATTGGGAATTTTTTATTTCAAAAAAATGCATTCATACCTTATTTAGTAATAATTGTATTTAAAAAAAAAAGATTATTTTTTTATTAGGTAACAATTTATATTTATCCATAACACAAGTAGAAGATAAATACAAGAAAATATAGATAAGATGCAATTAACACAAGTAGAAGATAAATACAAAAAATATAGATAAGATGCAATTGGATTAAAATTTATAAATAATTATCTTTAATAATAAAAAAACTATAATTGAACATTATAAATCAAACAAAACAAAGATTAAATTATTTGTTTTTTAATAAATAAAAATATATGATTCAAAATTTTTTTTAAAACTCGCGCGTGCGCGAACATTATAACTATTATATAAGACAAGGTCGTGTTGGTTTAAAGTAAGTGTTATTTATCGAAAACGAAAAGATCGTTAGCAGTCTACTTCATCAGTTTAATTGTTTCTTTTAGCAAGTACTGTATTGGTAATTAATAGTGCCTAAGCTCCAATCAAGAAATATACACGAAAGCCAAATGTAATCAACAACTTTCAAATGCTGTAAGACGACGATGCACCTCAACACGCCACCCCCTTGTCTTGTCGAAACTATGAAATAGAAAAATATAAGAGCGAACGGTAAGCTAACGCAAAGCATGCGTTAAATTTTAACGCACCACAAAAATGAGGCATGTTAACTTACCGGGCTTCATGGTCAAATGCACGTTAACGTTAAGAGTTAAGCTGCTAACGCAGCGTTAAGTTATTTAAAAATAAATAAATAAAAAAATAAGAAAAAAATTACACTTTTGGCCCTTGTTATATTATTTGCTTTTATTAATACCAAAATGAAAAAGTTACAAAACACTCCCTACGATAAAGGAAACAAATACACACGATACAGAAATACTTAACATAAAACACCATTACTCATCGTCTATGTCCCATGCATCTGTGTTTCTCAGTACGAACCACACATGTTGATAATATATCCTTCTCCCATAGCGTTAATAATAAATTCGGTTTGCATTGCTGAGACGACAAGGGTCTTCACTTGTACGCAGCAACTCTTTGTAAATTTCATTATACCGACGACATTCAAGGTTGATTCTACCCATTGATCCGTAATACTATTTTTATTACGGTCCTCACCATCAGTCTGATCGTTGAACCTTCGTGTAACTTCATTCAAAAAAGAACGTCCATTCACAAGGTCTCTAGCATCATGAACTTCAATTCATACGTTACCTAGCAAGCTTTCTTCTTCCATTGACCAAAGATTATTCATTGTGAAATGATGTAGATATTGAAGAGTGTGAAAAAAATGAATGGGATGGTGTGGTATTAATAGGGGTTTATTGAAAGCGGGATAATTTTTAAATTCAAAATTTTCTAACAAGAGCGGGGTAAATTCAAATTTGAAAACCTCATTTAAAACCGTCGTTTATGTTTAAGTATCGTACTTTAATTTAGATGTTTTATGTTTAAGTATCGTAGGTTAATTTAGATGTTTTATGTTTAATTATCGTACTTTAATTATCATGTTTTATGTTTAATTAACATGTTTTATGTTTAATTATTGTAGTTAATGTAAGTTGTGTTTTATAAATGTTTATGTTATTTTTAAATGAAGTATTTACTAAAGTTTTGGGTTGAAATTGAAAATTATTTGGGTGGAGGTGAGTTAAATGTAAGTTATGTTACCGGGGTGGAAAGTCAAGAGTTAAGTTAAATGGTAAAAGCTGATGTGACGCTGAGGTGGCAGTGTGTTAACTTATAACCTTGAATGACCTTACCCAAGGCTCTAAACACCATTTCATAAGTAGGCAACATAGTGTGAGTATGTGGTGGATGAGGGCCTGCCTATGGCTGGTGTGACTCTTTAAACCAAATAAAATTGAAAGTCACCTTTCAAAAAAAAAAAAAAAAAAAAAAAAAAAAAAAAAAAAAAAAAAAAGAAAGAAGTCATGTTTACGTTAACTCAATCAAAATCAACTCTGGGAAGACAAATGAACATATAAACAACAAAACCGATAATAAAAATGAATGAAAGTAGGTGGAAAGAAATTAATATGCTAGTAGTTTTTTTACTTTATGAAAGAAATGCAGTGAAATGGTATTCAATGATCATATAAACGTACTAATGATATAACTGAGCTTTAAGATACGT
>JARVZY010001390.1:0-29843 GCA_030686995.1 Artemisia argyi
GATGCAGAAGGCACAGTGATTCGCAACAAATCTTGTTTAGTTACAAAGGGATACAGTCAATGAAGCAGGATTATACATCACTGTCATCAACAAAAAGCTTAGTATGTAGCCATGTCTGCTTTCTGTGCTCAAGTCATTTGGATGAGAACTTAGCTCACGGACTACGGCTATGTATTTGACTAGATCTCAATGTACTGCGACTCAAAGTGTGCTTTTGCAATCTCATGCAACACCATTCATCATTCTAAAGCCCTACAAATTGCTCTCCTCTACCATTTCATCTAAGAGCATGTCGAGAAGGGTACAAAAGAATTAGAGTTTGTGGGTACTGAATACCAGTTGGCGGACTTGTTTACAAAGGCATGACCTCCATCAAGGTTTGTCGATTTAGTTCACCATATTGGTATACGGTGTTTGACTCTAGATGATTTGCAAAATTTTCTTAAAAACTAAGTGAGTCAAACATCTAACTCTTTTTTGTAAATATTTTCTCAAAAAAAAAAAAAAAAAAAAAAAAAAAAAAAAACAAACAAACAAAAAAACAAAAAAATATCTCTTCTTTCTTTGTGTACAAACTTCGAATCTTCAAAACTATGTTCCTTCATTAAAACAATTTTGCTTTACATTGTCAAAATGGAACATGTTTTGAGGGGGAGAAAACTTTCACAAAATCATGAAGTTTGCACACATCATCATAATTCTTCAAGGATAAAATGTTTTTTCATCATTTGGATTAAAAACTCATTTTCAAAAAGTTCTTTGATCTCTCGAATTAAATTGTGCAAAAAATGTTTCACAAAATAAATGCTAATTCGAGGGGGAGAAAAGACATTTTTTCTGCAACGATCCCAAATTAATCTAGTTTGGACTTCAAATGGAAAAGTAATTAACCTTTAATGAGTATAGATTCACAAAAGACTTAAACTTAGGTGAAAGGACATTGCTTGAAAAATAAATAAATAAAATGGGCTCTAATCAATGTTTTCACAAATGTTCTCAAAAGTTTCACACATAATTAAAATCTCAACGATTCAGGCTAACGATTTTTTATCCTCGATTGTTTCCATAATTGTGAGTTTCTAATCTCTTCATTGTTGTTGTCTAATCATTCCCTAAATGTTTCAAATGTTTTCAACGGTCAAAAAGGTATAATCAAAAACTAGGGTTCATGTAATTATCAATCAGGGCGTTTCCTTTTTATGTGTTTAGTCTACTTAATTATTTCAAATAACTTTAGAGAACACTAAAGAATGCTCGATTGGTGTGTTTGCATAATTAGAATCAACATAGGTTAGAAATCATGTGATTTAGGGTTTAAGATGTCGATGTCTTTGCTGCTATTACTAGGACGTTTGCTTGTTTAATATTCAGGTATTATGATGCTAACATGTGTGCATAGACTCAAATCATAACCCCAAACCATAATCATAATTGGAAGATCTCGAGTGAAAGAATGATTTAATCTCTGATCTTATGTGTTAATTTGAGAATTCTGAGCACTAAGGTTGATTTAGAATGAGGTTTTGATTCATCCGCATACTTGTTTGTGCCTGATGCATTTTCTCTGTGTACAAGTACATGTCATCCCATTGAAAGTCAAAACTTCAACAATTGTCAAAATGTTTCTTATGGAACATATTTTGAAGACAAAGGGCTAAATTTGTCAAAAGGCTAAACTTGGAAAAGGATTCAAAATGGTGAGAAACAAATTTTTTCAAACTTCACACTCTCATTTTACACCAGTAAAGCAAGTGTGGAGACCAAAGCAAAGTCGTTCAAAACCTTTCAAATTTTCAAAATCTGGAATGCTTTGGCTTCAATAAAAGAATGTCTCTGATCTGAACATCCTAAATATGGGAAGGTTTTCATTCATCACAAAGTCTAATCTTCAAAAAGAACCCATGAGGTTCAACTCTAAATGGAAATCTTCTTCTTCAGATTTTAAAACTCAAAAGAGAGACTCCGGGTCTCAAACAACTTTCAACAATAAAAGAGTTTTGAATTTCAAGCATTCTTTGTTGTATAATACTTGATTATGTTTTCTAAAACCTTGAGCAGAATCATCTTACGAATTTTCAAAAGGTATTTTAAAATACAATTCAAAATTCTTCTCAAGAAGACTATCTCTTGAATAAACTTAATTATTTGAGGGAGAGTATTTTATTTAAAGAAAACTAATTTTGTATGAAAACAATGACTTGTGCACACATTTCAGTGTACAACTCGGGTTTCAAATAAAGGAAAGTGCCTTGCTTAACCATTCTTTAAAATAAAACGTGCACTTATCCATGAAAACAAGAAGAAGTTCCCATGCAAAGCTTATCTAAAACTTCTTAATCTTGAGCAAAATTTATTCAAAATTTTTCAAAAGGTTTTTCAAAACTTTTCAAAATTTTGTTCAATATTTTTCAAATCTTTACTCCCCAATTCGCTCTAAAGTTTAAAATTGTCAAAACATATGCGAGTTTTGAGGGGGAGTATTTCGAAAACTAAATGTTTCGTCAAAATCATGCTTATTGGTTTGTGCACGTAAAACAATGTACAACCCGTGCTTGTAATGAAAGGACCCTGAGGTACGCTTCAGTGCCTCAATCCTAATATAAGGAGCGAAGACTTTTTACTTTTGAGTAGAATTAATTAAACATTTTCTGATTTTCATAATTCTGCTCAAAAGACAAGTATTTCACCTCAATGAGTATTCACTTATTGAGGGCGAGCACTTGAAAACTCATCGTTTTTGAAAAACAAAAGTTCTTGTTGATATCTCCCTATAAGACTCAAAAAGCATATTTTAATCAAAAGTTTAACAAAAACAACATTTCATATGCTATTTTTGAGGGGGAGAAAAGTGAAAGTGATTAAAATATGAAAGTTCAAAGTTGCTTAAAGTCAAATCTCATGCGAGCTAGACTCAGGATTAACCCAAGAATTGACGAAACATAAACGTTAATAATCGAAAAGACTTATCGTCGATGGGTAATAACATCAAGTTAGTTACTAGAGCTAGTTGTCACCTAAAAGCTGACAATGGAACCCTTTAACTAGCCACGTAAGCGTGTCTCGAAAAGGATTTGTCTTACTAGAAATGTACTGTTTCGAGAAACTTTCTGTGGACTTGACCAAGCCGGGTAATAACTTCAAGCTAGTATAACTAGTGATGTAAGCGTGTCTTGAATCAGTCTTGTTCACTGAAAGTGGATCAATTCAAAAAGTGCGTGCTCCTCCCGCATGTGCAAATTTATTAAATACTTATGAGCACATGTGAAGGGGGAGCCCTTCAAAAGTAAACACAAAACTCTCAAAGTGTTAAACAAAATGTTTGATAATCACAAACACTTTGAGTGATTTTCAATCAAAGGTTTCATGGCAATTATAGGATAGTCATGGAGTTATAAGGTGACTAAGGTTAGGGAAAACCGTCCTATGATCCGTCAGAGCCAGAGGGATCTACCCAAGGACAACTCCAATAGTTAGAATTAGAAGTCCTTAGGTATGATAAGAAAAAAAGAGAAAAGAATGAAAGGGGAAAGAAGGAGTTGAAGAATTAAAAAGAAAAGTAAAGAAAATGGTGAAAAGAAATAGCCCTCCATATGTTCAACCTTAGGGCAGACAATGGGTACAACTCGTATGCTACTGGTTGTTGCTAATGCGACACCGGTATTGAAGATAAAGACGTCATGGACCTAATGACGCACTGCACTTAACCTTCTAAGCCACTCAAGTTCTCTTAAAAGAGCTTGTTTCATTCTCATGGGGAACTGGTGTAATCTATCGACTTATCTCTTAGAGACGGTTGATATTGAAGCAGGAGACCCCTCCCTAGTCTCCGCATAGGAAACCTAAGTGTGCACTTTTCGAGTCTAGAGCCATGAAATACATCAAAGATCTCTTAGGAACACTTAGTATTTCTACAATTGGTGTTCTACATCAATGGACACCAGCTGTAAATTATCGAGTCCTTCGCAGATCTTAGCAATCTGCCGAGAATGTTTATGAGATAATTACAAATGTATTTCTCAATGATTGAATGGAAATTCCTGCCAGGGTCAACATCAAACAGCCCTGACAGCAGGTCACTTTGGTAACCCTTCACGGGTTACGCTTAGTGTTCGCGGTGGTTCCGTAGCGGTCTACAGTCGTGGTGTGATCCCCAGTGACTTACCCAGTCATTGAGCTACTTAGTAGGTCTCGTAAGCTCCTTCGGGAGTATATGATATGGGAATTGCCTTGATAAGGATTAGAAGGAGTCTTCATAATATGCTGTTGACGAGCTCTAATTCCTTATCTGTAAGTACCGATTGATTATTGCTAACTGTTTACCTGCAGGTACAAATCACCTCCATGATGGTAGATTCCAGCATGCTCATGCATACATCTTGAAGCCAATGAAATCTCCTCCAAAGATCTAAGCAACACAAAGTTCAAAGAAAGATTCTACACCAAAAAGAAAAATCTACAAAGTATAAAGACCAAAGATCAAAGATCAAAGTGTATGTAAAGGAACTTCGTGCATTTGAAAGTCAAAGTCCAAAGATGTATGAGCATGTTGGAATGGTGGACAACCACCACAGACAAAGAAGTGACGAACGGCAGACAACTTCATAATATGATCACCACCATATCAACAAAGAACAAAAAACGATGAAAGATTTTACTAACAATTTTTGAAGACGTCAACAACAAAGTCAAAATTTAGAAGATGACGACGTCGGGCAACCTTTGATGACCAACACTTAGGGGGAGATTGTTGGGAATAGACTTTATTAATTCAAGTGTCGGTCATTAAGTTTTGTAATAGGTTGCAATATTATGTTAGTACGTTAGTGATTTTATATGTTTTTATTAGTTTTATGCTAAGTTTATGTGTTTGGTAAAGGTCTAAGGGCTTATTATGTAATATTGTCAAAGTTTAGAGAAGCCATAGTCCTCACCTATAAACCCTTATATCCCCTCATTTGAGGGTGTTGGTTCTCTAGTGATTTCATCTCTTTCATTTCATTTCAAGAGTTCCTTCCACTCTCTCTCTCTCTAAACTTACTTTCTCTTTCTAGAATTCTATGTGCTTATGTTAAAAAATCATGACCTAACAAATTCCTTTAGGAAGAGACCTATCACAATCTAGCCTAGGGACCTTGATCTCAGGCTTCAACTCAATTTGCTTCCTTTTCCTTTTGGATGCCTTTGGTGGAGCAGTCTGAGTAGATGAAGCAGGAAGTAGAGAGGGAATGCCAAGAGCTTCAAGCATGTTCATCAGTCTTTCATACCTCAGCTTTAGTGACTTCAAGAGATCAGGAACCACTACATTCTGCTTCTTGGAGATGATTGGTCGAGGCTTATCCAGTTCGGAGATGCCAAAATCAGTGAACCTGAATGGTTTATAGATGTCCATTACTATTTGGTCAGGTCCCCTGAAGACAGTGACAACATCAGGATTGGTGTTGCGATGGATCTGAATATCAGTGATCGTTTCGGGTTTCAGTCTTTCTTTCATCACCTACGTATACCTCTCAATCCTGGTCTTCCTGATCTGAGTGTCCTTCCTGAGCTTTTGTTCTCTTTGCTTTTTGAGGGCACTCATTTCTTCCTCCTGAGCCTTTTGGAAGACTGCACCAGCTTGCCCACTAGCCAGTTCCTTAGTGTCCAACCCAATCTTCTCAGCCTCTTCATGAACAACCTTTATAAGGGCGGGTTTGCTCATCCTTTCTTCCTCAGCTACCTTTTTCAGTATCTCATCTTTTTCCAAATAAGCTTGAATTTCAGCGTCAGTGAAGTGATGAATCACTCCATTGATTTCAAATGGAACTTTGATGGGTTCATCAGGGTCATGTCTGACTAAGGTGGAGGCAGGCGTCCGCACTAATTCAGGTTCAGGTGTTGCAAGTATGTTTTTGCCCTTTTCCTTCCTGAGTGATGGAGAGATTGTTGCTTCATGAGGCTGGTAGGAGGAGATAGGAGTAGCCTCAGTGACATGCTCCCCCTCAGTGTGAGAGGGTTGTCCTCTTGAAGCAACATCGGTAGCCATTGGTTGACTTGTTGAGGCTTCTAGAGCTTCAGTGAAGGGAGCATCAGTTGCATTTTTCTCCCCCTCAATTGTTACCTGAGCTGAGGTGATGGCAAGAGTTGATCTGACTGATGCAGAAGGAGAGGTACCCTTAAAGGCCTGGTAGATCTCAGTCATCATAGTCTTGATGTCGGAAGTGTCCTGCTGAATGGTAGACACTTTGGCCTCAAGTGATGCCTGAGTATTTTCAATTGCCATCATGCGTGAACCAAAACTCCAGGCCACAGAAGCTGACTTTTGAGACTGAGCTGCCACTGATTGATCCAAGGCAGCGAGGGAGGTTTTGACAGAATCCACTGAGGTACTGAGAGCCTGAAGATTAAAGAACTTCATCAGGGTGAGTAGCTCAGTGAGATGCACAGAGTTTAGCTGATAGGTCTCTGATGCCTGAAGGAGCTTCCTGGTGAGTTTAGGATCATCCTTAATCGATTCTTGAATGGACTGAACCCCTGTATTCAGTTTGGTGAGGGATTCAAGGAACTGGTTAAGATATGAGACCATCTGTGTCAGGGAGAAGTTAATAGAGGAGTTCTGCTCCCTGACATCTTCATTAAATTCTTCAACTGACTCCTTGAGATTGAAGTAGTGAACTGCTTGTTCAATGTGCATATCAAAAACTTCATCATTGACTCCCTTGAATAAGGCATTGGTGGCCTTTTTGATGAACTTAGTAAAGAACTTCCCAGTGAGAGGAGCTTGATCATCATCTAAGGATTCGGACTCGGAGTGGGATTCAGCGTCTTCATGGATAGGAGATTGAGCAGACTGAGAGATTGGTTCAGGGACATGCTCCTCAACATCCATGTCATCTCCGGCTTCAAAAACGTCTTCATCACTGTGAAATTCATCATCTGAGAACAAGGCTGCCTGAACATCAGCCATAGACTGAATCTGCACAAGTTGGGTATCCAACTCCTCTTCATAAGAAGACTCGCCTTCCTTTTGGCCAGGTCTTAACCCCTCTAATCCAGCAAACTGGGTTTTATCTGCCTGGTCCTTAGAGCCAGTTCCCAAGTTGTGGGCATCTCCATGAGTGGGTTTGGGTTCCATATCAGCGGGTGGTATTTTTTCCTCAGACACTGATGGGCGTTTTCCGGTGCCATCCTTAGGAATTGTGATTTTTGTGTCCCTATCAGTGGGTTGTGTAAGTCCCTCTGAGTCTTTGGGAAGAGTTGTTGTGCCCTCAGACAAAAGCTTTGATTTACGAATGTCCTTATCAGGCACCTGAGTGGTTATCCCCCCTTTCCAACAGGCTTGTGCTGGCCTGTCGAAGATTTAGGGGTGTTAACTCCTCCCTGATGCTTGGGTTGTGATTTATCCAAGCCTTTAGCAGGATGTGAAGTGGTGTGGGTCCCCATTCTCAGTGGAGTAGTGCTGCCCCACCGAGAATTTAGGACCCCTTGCTCCCTGGGATCCTGGTTTTGATTGGGCAGAGCCTTTATCAGGATGTGGAGGTTGAGTTGATTCCAACTCCACTGACTTGTTTATGTCAGCAGAGCCTTTGGGAATGGTTTTGCCCGAGGACACTGAGTGTGATGTCTCAGTGCCCTCCGTTGGCGGTTGTTTTAGGGCCAGTGATTCGGTAATGATCCTGATGGTGTCAGCAGTCAGGGTATGTTGTTGCCTCCTTTTTACAGGCTTAGAGATAGAGGTACCAGTGGCGAGTGACTTGGGTTGAGCCACCTTCCTAGACCCCCGTCCCTTCTTCTACTTCACCTTCTTGGTGGGAGAGGGAACAGGTGAAATCTTGTTGTCACCCTGGATAATAGTTAGCATATACGTGGTCAGGGCGTGATGAGTGCTCAAACACTCATCATTTTTGGTCAAATCTGAACTGCAAAACATACAAAAACACTCAAAAAGGCATCAAAATACTGAAAATATTCCAGGAATTGTGTTTTATATGTTTTAGATGCAAAAAGAGTAAAAACAGATGAAAAACGTACAAAGTTTGCAAAATTGGCAGTTTCAGTCCCCCAACTTTCATAAAATGTCAAGACTAGTCCCTGGTCATTCAAAATATAGAAAATTATCACCAAAGGTCCTTTTAAAATCATAAGTTGTCATATTTAGTCCTTTGGTGAAAAATTTCAAAAGTTTTGAGAAATTTGCAATTTAGTCCCTAGAGTTTCACAATTGGCAAAAACAGTCCCTGGTGAGAATTTTTGGATGAAAAATCATTTTTTGGGTCCTTGGGAAATCACAAGTTGGCAAATATGGTCCTTGGGTGAAAGGTTTGGAGAAATTACAAGTTTGGTCCCTATACTTTGAATTTTGGCATAATTGGTCCCCGGATGTGTTATTTTGGAAAATATTAATATTGGTCCTTGTATTATTCTTATGTAGCAAGAAAAGTCCCTTGGTTAACTATGGAACAATATCACACCAACCCCTTCAAAATTCAAAAATTACATATTTGATCCTTGGGCTTATATTTCATACAAACCAAATGGACCACCTTTGTAATATCTAATCCAAATCCAAACACACAACCAAACCAGCCCTGATCCACAAATAAACCCCAAGCCCAACAAAACCGGCCCACTCCTCTTTTGATATCTCCCTGGTCAACACACCAGTCAAACCCAACACCCCCACCATCTCCTTCCCCCGTTTTTCCTGAAACATGTCTCCCCCCTCCTCATTTATCACCAAACCAACCCCCACCCAAACTCCCAATCTCAATTTCCCACCAAAACCTATTTTAAAGGCTGAGATCAACTTAAAGCCATCAAACGGCTGAGATTACAAGTAGGAAAGATGGAGGAACATGCCAGGGTCTATAAAAGTCAAGAAGTAATGAAGAAAAAGTTAGTAGTTAGTGTAGTTAGTTTTAGCTTTAGTTTTAGTAAAAATCGTTTTTAGTGTAATTTCTATTTTTAGTTGTAATTTCTAGTTTAAGAAAGCTTTATTAAACTTCTGTAATGTAATTGCATCCTTTGTTAAAGTTTTAATTCAAGTCTTATTGCATTCTCAGTTGTATGAATTATTTTTACTAAAAATCTCATTTTGTCTTAATTATTGGAAATAGTTGTTGTTAAGTCTCCACTAAGCTCACATTAGCTTATTATTAAGCTTTTAAAAGTTTGTAGGTTATCTAGTGTATCAGAAAACATAAAAACAAAAAGTAAAAAAAATATACTAAAAATAAAATAAATAAGAAGGATTAGTGGCAAACTGAGGTGACAAGCTTTCATAAGCTAATAAGACCTCCTGATAAGCTCAGGAAACTTCTTGATAGTTTTCCTGAGCATATCTCACACCCTGGTTCCATTTCTGAGCATTGGAAAATTTGTGAGTATTTTTCCATTTATCTCTTGCATTTTTCTGTAGCTATATTTAATTCTATGTAACTCAGTATTTTTATGCTTGTTTAATGTTCCTAAGTTTAGTTTAAATTAGTTTAAGCTTGCTTCATTGTTAAATTTCTGTTGCCTTTGAATTCTTAGTTTGACTGTCCAAATTAGTATAACTTAGAAAGGTAGGTATATGTGTTTGTAGGCTTAAGTTTTTGTGCTTATTTCAGCTTACTTAATCATAATGAGTCTTTATAATTTAGTTTCATGATCTATTATAGTCATTTACTTTGAAAATCAAAATTCAGACCAAGTTAAGTAGTGTTTGGTTTGAACTGTTTTAGGGAGTTAAGACCTGCAATTGTTGATACATTTGGTCCCTTTAGTCCACAATAAGCCCACTTAGGTTAGATATACTGCTAAATCAGTAGTACATTTGTAAAAAAGTCAAAATGACATTTGAATCTTGCTTATGTGTTCACTGTTGGGTTAATTAGTTGGATAATCACCATTTTATGTGTATTAGTTATTGTTCTAGCTCAATTTAATCTTATCATAGCTTGTTATATCAATTTCAATCAGTAGGATTAGATCAAACTTCACAAAAGTCAATTGTCCAAGTCCATTGCAAAAAGTCAAATTTGCATTGAGCAGAAAAATCCAATTCTTGCAAGAATTTTAGGGATTTTTGTGTTGTGTTTCATGGTTTGAAATTTTTAGGACTTATAGCCCCCCAGCTAATCTATAGAATCCTGCCTTCACCTTATTTTTTTGATTTTTATTGTGGGTCCCTGCTAGCTTCAAACACACCTGCAGGGGAAGAACATCCCCTGCTGCACCACCACTGTCCCCAACACCCTCACTTATAGAGGTCACACAGGCCTCATCAGTGGGCCCTAGAGTACAAATCTTGGTTCTTTGAGAAGCCTACATAGCTGGCTTGTGGTTTCCAGTCTTCCTTTTGGCTTAAGGGCTTTTGCCCCTAGCTTATTTGGCCTTGCAACCTTGTCCCATTTCTGTCTCAGTCCACCATTAATCAATTGCTTATTCTGGCTTATGGGCTTAACCTGTGAGCTTATTTGGTATATTTTTGCTTAAACATGTCCATTTTACTCAGTTGAACTAGATTCCACCCTTGTGGACCCCACATAAGCTCATTTGAGCTTATCTCTTGGTTTGGTCAAAGAAAGTCAACTGTCAAGCTTTTAAGCTTGCAATTGGCTTATTTTTAAGTTCTGAAAAAGTTGTATTCATAAAAGTTTCATGTTTTAAGTATTTAAATAGTTTTCTAAAAGAAAAATCCAGAAAAGTCAATTTTAATCTGAACGTACAGATTTCACTTTTTATTTTGTACTTTCGCGTAAATTTAATCTGAACGTACACGTTTTTAGTTATTAAACGTTTTTAGGTATCTAACTTTCACGTAATCATCTATATAGCTTGTTTAGGCTATTTCTTTGTAGATTCCTTAGTATAACCATTCACAAACCCCTTTCCCATCCAATTTCACCCGATCACAAACCCGTTTTGATTACCATCACACCTCGTCGGGACATAACGACCTGGTGATACTCTATATTAACCGGAAGCATTGGTCTAGGGAGTTTGACCTTGTTGACCATGTACTTGGTCAATTTAGGTTGACTGTTTAGTATCAATCAAAATTTTGGCGCCGCTGCCGGGGAGGTTGTGCACGTTATTCTAAACGGTTTTACGTATTAGTGAACCTGGATATACATCCATTGTATATTTACCACCCTTGTTTATATTATCTTCTTATTTTCATATAAAAACAAAACAGTTCCTGAAAACATTTTAAAATCAGTTTTCAACGAACACAAAAACACAAAAATATTTTCTTTCTTAGTTGTACAAAATGTTTATCCAAAAATCCAAAAATATTCACCTTTACCCTCTCACATCTTTGATTCTTCATCCCTAACCCTCTGTAAACCTTTGATTCTTTCTATGTCGTATCCACACCATTTTGGTTGCCAATGGTGTGGTGGTCCTCATAATGGTGGGAATTGTCCCGACTGTAGTATGGTAGAGTCAGGAGATGGGTCTGTCTATAACCAAGCTCCCTATCCTTACCATGACACATCTGATTCATCCTACCAGCCACCACATCATGAGATACTGACATATCTGTGTGAGTTTTGCGGAGGTCCTCACCAAGGATTTGAGTGCCAAACCGGAAACACGTTTGTCTATGAACAGTTTTCCGGTGATGCTCAGAACTTTGGTTATGACCAATACCCATATGATTCACCAGTGCAGACTCAACAATTTTACTGTTGTGATTACTGTGGAGGTCCACACTTCAGCTCAGATTGTCAAACAGGGAATCCATATCCTTGTGACAATTTTGACACACCTTATTATGACCAACCTCCACAGTACCAAATGAATCAAGCAATTCTTCTAGAAATTCAAAATGTACTGGAAATACTTGATGAGCTTAAGGGTTTAGTTAAAGACTTTGACCAAAAAGACACTCATCAAAAATCCATGGAAGAATTGCTAGCTGAAGAGCAGGCTGCTAGAATAAATTCCCAAAATGCCTATGAAAAATCTGTTAGGGAATCAATTGCAAAAGAAAAAGCAACCAGATCTAGCTCTCAGTTCCGTTTTATTCCTGATGACAGTGATGATGAAGATACACTTGATATTCTTCAATTTTATAAAACTTCATCAAGTTTATCAATGGATATCCCTGCAGTTGAGATTCCATCTCATGGAGACATTGAGTATATTGAGGCGTCACTCCCACAGTCTGATGCTGATCCTCTTCTTGAGGAGTTCGCCGAGGAACTTACTCACATCAATCCACTTTCAACGGGAAGTGATGATGGTCTCCTTGATTTCGAAGCCGATCTAGGAGAAATTGAAAGTCTCCTATATCATGATCCACCACTCAGTTCTTATCCAAACAGTCCAATAGAGAATAATAATCACTTTGTTCCTGAAGCATTCAATACTACTCTCACCAATCCTCTATTTGAATTCGAATCTGAATTCACTTTGATTTCTGATAATCCAATCTTTGGTATTCGGAATGAGGATTGTGATGAGTTTATTCCGGAACATGAATTCACAAATTCAAATCTTGTGAATGATTCTCTTCATGAGGAGTTCTCCGGTGAACTCACTCATCATATCATGACTCCTCCGGAGTATGATAGCCCGGGGGGGAGATGCACTCAATCATGCGGATTTGCAAATTCCCACCCACCCTCCCGGGATGTTTTTGAGCTTAACCCTTGAAATCCAAATTCAGGCACCTGAGCCTGCTCTCGAGGAAGAAAATCTTATCATGATTTTCATCATGGTTTTCTTCACCTACAGGGTGACTTCTCCTGTTCTTCACTCCTTCGGGAATGAATACATTATCTTTGACCCCGGCATCACCGCTTATAGTTTATACTATTTTAAGCCAGGGTCTACTTATCTCATCGGTGTGGAACTTTCACGTGCTTCAAATGTTTGTCCAAACATCTTGAATGAAAGTCCGATGGAGATTGTCTCTTCCACATCATGCTTCCCCAAGAACCAATGAATTCGGGGTCGAGTCAAGCTAGCGACTCGGTAAACAAAACAGTAGCATACTTATAGGGTTTTCACCCAAAGTGTGGGGGAGTTACCCCTGCAGTGGTTACAAATAATGTGAAAAAAAATTGTGTTTCCACATTTAGCTTGTAATGTTCCCCTTTTACATTCAAAGAGTCGGCATAATAGCCGGAACTTTGAATATTGAGGACAATATTCATTCTAAGTGTGTGTGGGGGGGGGGGGGGGTATTCTAGCGAATTTTATCACATTTTACCATCTAGTACCCCTGTTTTTGCCAAAAATTTTAAAAAAAATTTCACTTGAGATTCAATTTTTTTTTTGTGGTTATCAGTCCGCCATGTCTAAACGACAAATGGATTTGATAATCCAGGAGCAAACGGCTCTTGGTAAAGATATATCAAATCCGTTTATGGCTTACAATTTGCCCAAAATTGTATGGTATCTCAACTCGCCATATCCTAAAAAGTGAAAGAGTTGGCTAGCCCGCAAGATTGTGGCTTGTGGTAAAGGCAGTGGAAAAACCATAATTGGTAATCAGCTCACCAAGATGTCGGCTATGTCCATCAAGAGTTGGCTAGTCCAGAAGCAAACGGCTTTTGGTAAAGCAAACAGCTGGTGGTTTGCTCAAAATCACATGGTTATCAGGTGGACCATAGTTCTTACTTGAACCAAAATATTTGGCTACTCCAGAAGTAATGGATTTTGGTAAAGAGATTAAAATCCATTAAGTTTTTAAAACAGTTTATTGCTAGGGACTAGCAATAGTTTAGTGTGGGAGATTGATGAGTGCTCAAACACTCATCATTTTTGGTCAAATCTGAACTGCAAAACATACAAAAACACTCAAAAAGGCATCAAAATACTGAAAATATTCCACGAATTGTGTTTTATATGTTTTAGATGCAAAAAGAGTAAAAACAAATGAAAAATGTACAAAGTTTGCAAAATTGGCAGTTTCAGTCCCCCAACTTTCATAAAATGTCAAGACTAGTCCCTGGTCATTCAAAATATGGAAAATTATCACCAAAGGTCCTTTTGAAATCATAAGTTGTCATATTTAGTCCTTTGGTGAAAATTTTCAAAAGTTTTGAGAAATTTACAATTTAGTCCCTAGAGTTTCACAATTGGCAAAAACAGTCCCTGGTGGGAATTTTTGGATGAAAAATCATTTTTGGGTCCTTGGGAAATCACAAGTTGGCAAATATGGTCCTTGGGTGAAGGGTTTGGGGAAATTACAAGTTTGGTCCCTATACTTTGAATTTTGGCATAATTGGTCCCCGGATGTGTTATTTTGGAAAATATTAATATTGATCCTTGTATTAATCTTATGTGGCAAGAAAAGTCCA
Source organism: Artemisia argyi (assembly GCA_030686995.1). NCBI lineage: Eukaryota > Viridiplantae > Streptophyta > Magnoliopsida > Asterales > Asteraceae > Artemisia > Artemisia argyi. The sequence goes on from JARVZY010001390.1 coordinate 14,277, forward strand.
TTGGTTAACTATGGAACAATATCACACCAACCCCTTCAAAATTCAGAAAGTACATAGTTGATCCTTGGGCTTATATTTCATACAAACCAAATGGACCTAACCTTTGTAATATCTAATCCAAATCCAAACACACAACCAAACCAGCCCTGATCCACAAATAAACCCCAAGCCCAACAAAACCGGCCCACTCCTCTTTTGATATCTCCCTGGTCAACACACCAGTCAAACCCAACACCCCCACCATCTCCTTCCCTCATTTTTCCTGAAACCTGTCTCCCCCCTCCTCTCATATTTTCACCAAACTCACCAAACCTCATTAATGCTTCCCTCCAACCCTAACCAACCCCCCTCCTCATTTATTACCAAACCAACCCCTACTAAAACTCCCAAACCCAATTTCCCGCCAAAACCTATTTTAAAGGCTGAGATCAACTTAAAGCCATCAAACGGCTGAGATTACAAGTGGGAAAGATGGAGGAACATGCCAGGGTCTATAAAAGTCAAGAAGTAATGAAGAAAAAGTTAGTAGTTAGTGTAAAAATTGTTTTTAGTGTAATTTCTATTTTCAGTTGTAATTTCTAGTTTAAGAAAGCTTTATTAAAGTTCTGTAATGTAATTGCATCCTTTGTTAAAGTTTTAATTCAAGTCTTATTGCATTCTCAGTTGTATGAACTATTTTTACTAAAAATCTCATTTTGTCTTGATTATTGGAAATAGTTGTAGTTAAGTCTCCACTAAGCTCACATTAGCTTATTATTAAGCTTTTAAAAGTTTGTAGGCTATCTAGTGTATCAGAAAACATAAAAACAAAAAGAAAAAAAATATACTAAAAATAAAATAAATAAGAAGGATTAGTGGCAAACTGAGATGACAAGCTTTCATAAGCTAACAAGACCTCCTGATAAGCTCAGGAAACTTCTTGATAGTTTTCCTGAGCATATCTCACACCCTGGTTCCATTTCTGAGCATTGGACAATTTGTGAGTATTTTTCCATTTATCTCTTGCATTTTTCTGTAGCTATATTTAATTCTATGTAACTCAGTATTTTTATGCTTGTTTAATGTTCCTAAGTTCAGTTTAAATTAGTTTAAGCTTGCTTCATTGTTAAATTTTAGTTGCCTTTGAATTCTTAATTTGACTGTCCAAATTAGTATAACTTAGAAAGGTAGGTATCTGTGTTTGTAGGCTTAAGTTTTTGTGCTTATTTCAGCTTACTTAATCATAATGAGTCTTTATAATTTAGTTTCATGATCTATTATAGTCATTTACCTTGAAAATCAAAATTCAGACCAAGTTAAGGAGTGTTTGGTTTGAACTGTTTCAGGGAGTTAAGACCTGCAATTGTTGATACATTTGGTCCATTTAGTCCACAATAAGCCCACTTAGGTTAGATATACTGCTAAATCAGTAGTACATTTGTAAAAAAGTCAAAATGACCTTTGAATCTTGCTTATGTGTTCACTGTTGGGTTAATTAGTTGGATAATCACCATTTTATGTGTATTAGTTGTTGTTCTAGCTCAATTTAATCTTATCATAGCTTGTTATATCAATTTCAATTAGTAGGATTAGATCAAACTTCACAAAAGTCAATTGTCCAAGTCCATTGCAAAAAGTCAAATTTGCATTGAGCTGAAAAATCCAATTCTTGCAAGAATTTTAGGGATTTTTGTGTCGTGTTTCAAGGTTTAAAATTTTTAGGACTTATAGCCCCTTAGCTAATCTATAGAATCCTGCCTTCACCTTATTTTTGTGATTTTTATTGTGCGTCCCAGCTAGCTTCAAACACACCTGCAGGGGAAGAACATCCCCTGCTGCACCACCACTGTCCCCAACACCCTCACTTGCAGAGGTCACACAGGCCTCATAAGTGGGCCCCATAGTACAAATCTTGGTTCTTTGAGAAGCCCACATAGCTGGCTTGTGGTTTCCAGTATTCCTTTTGGCTTAAGGGCTTTTGCCCCTAGCTTATTTGGCCTTGCAACCTTGTCCCATTTCTGTCTCAGTCCACCATTAATCAATTGTTTATTCTGGCTTATGGGCTTAACCTGTGAGCTTATTTGGTATATTTTTGCTTAAACATGTCCATTTTACTCAGTTGAACCAGATTCCACCCTTGTGGACCCCACATAAGCTCATTTGAGCTTATCTCTTGGTTCGGTCAAAGAAAGTCAACTATCAAGCTTTTAAGCTTGCAATTGGCTTATTTTTAAGTTCTGAAAAAAGTTGTATTCATAAAAGTTTCATGTTTTAAGTATTTAAATAGTTTTCTAAAAGAAAAATCCATAAAAGTCAATTTTAATCTGAACGTACAGATTTCACTTTTTATTTTGTACATTCGCGTAAATTTAATCTGAACGTACACGTTTTTAGTTATTAAACGTTTTTAGGTATGTAACTTTCACATAATCATCTATATAGCTTGTTTAAGCTATTTCTTTGTAGATTCCTTAGTATAACCATTCACAAACCCCTTTCCCATCCAAATTCACCCGATCACAAACCCGCTTTGATTACCATCACACCTCGTCGGGACATAACGACCTGGGGAAACCCTATACTTCCACGGATATTGACTCTTAAGGAGTTTGACTAGTTGACCACTCACTTGGTTGACTTTAGTTGACTGCTTTTGCCTCAATCTGGGCGACAGGTGTAACCTCAGTGGGGTCACGAGAGTAATTGGTCGTGTATAAGACCTTAGGCTCAAAGCCTACGCTATCAGGCTTAATGTACTCGGACCCCAACAAGTCTTGCAGGGCATAGGAAATAAATCAAGGGTATGATATAAGTTTTTGCCTAGACTTCACACCCAATTTTGCAATGAGGTCCTTGAAGATAATTTCTCCAAGGTCAGTTTTTATACCCTCCAGAAGACAATACACTATCATTGATTGAGTAGTGTTAAGTTGCTTAGTGGAGAATTTGTTTCCCCCAAGGACCTGAATGACAAAGGCCATCAGGATCCTCCAGGGGCAGAAAACTAGGTTTTGATTATTGGGGCTTTGGCTAGGAGGTCCCCCGGTGTCACATCAGGTTGAAGTTTATCATAGGGCCCTAGTTCCAGCAAGATTGCCTTCACTTCCTTTTCTTTGGGATGGGCTGCAAAGGTCTCAGTGTAGTCAAGGCCTGTGGCTTTGACAAAGGTCTTATAGTCAAGAGTAAGGGACTTTGTCCCATTCTCCACTGAGAAACTTATTGTGGCATCCTTAGGTGCATCAGGGTTGTCAACCACTACGGTGCTCCAGAATTTCCTCAGATAATCATGATAGATTATGGAGGGGGTTTTTGTGAATGCAGTGGTGAGAAAACAGTTTTGGAGGTATTTTACTACCTCCCTGTATTCAGGGAACCCCTCAGGGTAAGAAAATTTTCCTACTACATTACTTTTGGTCAGGTCAACACCCTCAATCTGGAATTCCACATTGGGGGCGTATGTAACAGCTTTAGAAGAAGCCATAGCGAGAAAAATGGTCTGGTTTTGAGAAAAACTTTAGGTTAAGAGAGAACACATAGTTGGAAATCAATTTTTGTTCTTGGAAAATTTTTGCAAGAGTTTTCTTAATTTTTAAAAGCGTGTGTGTGTTTTTCTTTGTGGGGGTATTTATAGGGAATGAATTAGGGTTGTGAGGTTGCGGATATCAAATGTTTTTGTTATTAATTCAAATGGTGTTATAAAACTTGTTTAATATTCGCATTAATTTGCACAATTCCCATTACCCTATTTTTTCGCAACATGATTAGATGAACAGTTGCGTGGCTTTGCAAAAGACACTTTTGTAGAGTGATGTCACCACACAAGTATTTGTGTGAGAGAGAGCATTTAATGCTCTGTGGTATTGGTGTGGGGGCCCAAGATGTGGATGTCAGTTGTGTAAGTAACATATATTCCTATATTTAATAGAAATCAGTTTCCTACCTGGGACATTTACTAACTAAGTACTTAGAGCATTTAGTTAGGTATTCAATGCCATTTGATATCTTGAGCCTCCTGAATGATTTATCATTCAGTGTGTTGATGATCAGTGATGAGGTATATATCACTAAGAAATGGTTTTATTTAGGGACCAAAGAGAATTTACATCAGGTTGGAATAATTTTAATCAGTTGCCTGATTCAATGTCCAACATACCCAATTCAGCTTTCAGTCTGGTGAAAGTGGGTTCATCAAGGGGTTTGGTAAAGATATCAGCTAACTGGTACTCAGTGGGGATGAAATGTAATTCAATTTCTCCATTCATGATGTGGTTCCTGATGAAATGGTACCTTATGTCAATGTATTTGGTTCTTTGATGAAGCACAGGGTTATTGCTGTGGCACTGGTGTTGTCACAAAAATGGGTACCATCTTGTACTGAATGCCATAGTTACTCAGTTGGCTCTTCATCCAAAGTACATTTGCACAACACCCTTCAGCAGCCACATATTCAGCTTCAGCTGAGGACATGGCCACTGACTGTTGTTTCTTTCTACTCCAACACACAAGTTTACCACCAAGAAATTGGCAGGATCCTGAAGTACTTTTTCTATCCATATTACAGCCTGCATAGTCTGAATCAGTGTACCCCTTGAGATCAAACCCTGAACATTTGGGGTAATACAAACCAAGGTTAGGTGTACCCTTCAGGTATCTAATGATTCTCTTGGCAGCAGTGAGATGAGACTCTTTTGGTTCAGACTGATATCTAGCACATAAGCAGACTGAGAATTGGATATCAGACCTTGAGGCAAGTAAGTACATCAGTGACCCTATCATTCCTCTATATAGGGTTTGATTAACTGTTTTACCAGTGAGGTCAGGGCCAAGGTTGTTTGGAGGAACCATAGGGGTTTTTACTGAAGAGCAATCAGTGAGCTCATACTTCTGTAGCAGGTTCCTAATGTATTTTTCTTGACAAATGGATATGCCTTTGTCAGTCTGTTTGATTTGAAGTCCAAGAAAGTAACTGAGTTCACCCATCATGCTCATTTCAAACTTTGTGGTCATGAGTTTTTCAAACTGTTTACAAAGTTTGTAACTTGTTGAGCCAAAGATGATGTCATCAACATACACTTGAACAAGGATGACATCACTTTTTGTTCTATAGATGAACATGGTGTTGTCAATCTTTCCTCTGACAAACTTGTTTTGGAACAGGAAGGCTGAAAGTGTTTCATACCATGCCCTGGGTGCTTGCTTTAGACCATCAAGGGCTTTGTTAAGCTTGCATACATGGTTAGGGAATTCACTGCTTTCAAAGCCAGGAGGTTGTTGCACATAAACATCTTTTTTAATTTTTCCATTAAGGAATGCACTTTTTACATCCATTTGGTAAACTTTAAAGTTCGTGTATGTTGCATAGGCTAGGAAGATCCTGATGGCTTCCATTCTAGCAACAGGTGCAAAGGTTTCCTCATAATCAATACCTTCGTGTTGGTTATATCCTTTTGCAACAAGTGTTGCCTTGTTTTTTTATGACTGTTCCACATTCATCAGTCTTGTTTTTGTAGACCCACTTCATTCCAATGACTAAAACACCCTTAGGGCATTCTACAAGGGTCATGACATCATTCCTGTCAAATTGTTCCAACTCTTCTCTCATGGCCTGAACCCAGCTCTCATAAGTTAAAGCTTCTTTAACATTCTTGGGCTCTATGTCAGAAAGAAATCCACATAGAGACAAACATTGGCTGAGGCTGCCTTGATTTTGGTAGCCATGCTTCTGGTAAGCATGCCTTCAGTGGGCTCACCAATGATGTTCACAAGCTTAATTGTTTTGGATTTTGTCCAGATATCCTGAGGTCTATGATAAGAGTTAGAGCTTGTAGAAGCCTGATTTGTTTGAGTGGGTTCAGTCACTGGAACCTAAGGTAACTCAAGATTTTGAACTTCAGTGACCTCAGTGTGAACGGTTTAGTTTGAGGAATCCTGAACAACCGGTTCAGTGGTAGTAGTCTCATTGGAGACTTGTTGTGTTTCAATGAATTCATTGATGGTTGGTTGGGGTAGATTGTGAGGGATGATGTAGTATGAGACATCAGCTTCAGCTTGGTATTGAGTTGCAGTATGATTCTCAGGGAGATATTCATCAGGAGGATACGCTGATGAATCATCAATACCAATCTCTTCAACTGAGGAACTGGAGAACCTGATGGATTCAGTGCTCTCATCAACAGTTATATGATAAGTTTCCTCAGTTTGTTGTCTCCTTTTGTTGAACACCCTGAAGGCTTTGGAAACCAGAGAGTATCCCAGGAAGTATCAATCATCAGCTTTGGCATCAAATTTACCTAAGTGATCCTTGTGATTACGAATAAACACAGGACACCTAAATACATGAAAGTAGCTGATGTCAGGGATCCTTCCTTTGAACACCTCATAGGGAGTCTTATTGTGTCTTTTTACAATAATGGACCTATTTTGAGTGTAGCAGGCTGTTCTGACTGCCTCAGTCCAGAAGTGTTTTGAAAGGACTGAGCCATTCAACATTGTCCTTGCTGCCTCTATGAGTGTTCTATTCTTCCTTTCAGCTACTCCATTTTGTTCAGGAGTATAGGGTGAAGTGAAGTTCTGAGAAATCCCTTTCTCATCACAGAAACACTCAAGGTCATGGTTTTTGAATTCAGTGCCATTGTCAGTTCTAATTTGTTTAACCTTGACATCATTTTGATTTTCAATGTTCCTGACAAATGACATGATTGTGTCAGCTGCCTGATTCTTTTTGGTCAGGAAGTAAACCCAAGTGTATCTTGAGTATTCATCCATAATAACCAGAGTATACTTCTCATGGTGAATGGACATAGGACTGACAGGTCCAAATAAGTCCATGTGGAGGAGATGCAGACAGCTTTTGATTGAGAAGGATTGTTTAGTTTTGAATGATGCCCTGTGGTGTTTTCCTTTTTCACAAGCAGAACATGGCTTGTCTTTGGTATACACCAGGGATGGAAGGCCAAGAACCTTGTTCTGTTTGGCCAGGTTGTTGATGCTTTTGAAATTGAGATGAGAGAGTCTTCTATGCCAGAGCCAGTTGATTGTCTCACTTGCCTTAGAGAAGAGGCAAGTCCCATTTTGAGTAAGGGATGACATGTCTAGAACATAAACATCATCCGCCTAGGAGCAATCAACACAACTTCCTTGTTGGCATTAAAGATGGTCCCTCTCTTGTCATCAAATTGAACTATGTATTTTGCATCACATAGTTGACTCATACTTATCAGATTGTACTTGAGACCATTGACATAAGTTATTCTTGTAAAAACTATACCATTGCAGTTTACTGAACCATAACCTTCAGTGAGAGCTGATGAGTTATCACCAAATACTACCTTGGGTCCTGGTTCTTCTACATATTTCTGCAGATAACTCTTTACACCAGTCATACTCCTTGAGCATCCACTGTCGAGGTGCCAAGTAGGATCCCTGATGTGTTTCTGCACAAATAGTAAACTGGGTTAGTTTTTCTTGTTATCCTACTTCCTAGTGGGCTTAGTCCTCAAGGACTTTTTGAACTTTGCTAAAGAATCATGATCTGAAGTAGAGTGAACTGAGCTTCCACATGTTTTACATTTTGTGGTAGTTGAAGACTTAGTTGACTGAGAAGTGCTGGTAGAGGTGTTTCTTCTGGCTTGAATGATCTTGTCATGTCCCTTGTCATCATGTGTGGGGTCTCCACAGATGCTACAACAATTGTTCATCATGCAATCATCAGGTAGATGATCATTGAACCCACAGTGAGGACATGGCAAGAAAGGCTTAGCCTTTTGTCTTTGTTTGGAAGATGAGGCATACTGATAGGCTTGTGTTTTGTAAAGACCTTGTGCTTTTAGAGAAGCAGTGTGAGAGTTGTGAACAGAAGTCATGTAGTCCTCTTGTTTGCATATCATGTAGAACAAGAATCTGTAGCAATTATCAGTGGAGTGGTTTGGATGATTGCAAAGTTCACATCTCACTAAAGGTCTGGATGAGGGTTTTGGTTTGGAGGAACTTGAGGAAGTTGCTGGTTGTTTAGATTTTTAGTCAGTGTGTTTTTCAGAGGACTCAATCTTTTCACTCAACTTCCTAACAAGTTCAGCTAACTGATCAAACTTTGAATAAGTGCTTTCAGGTTTCACTTCAGTGGAGACTGAAGGTGTGTGGGTTTCAGAAGGTACTAAGGTAGGTCTTTTCAGGATGGTTATTCCTGGATTTGTTTTCTCCTTTGGAGAATGAGGTTAATAGACTGATGGTGCAAGATCAGAACTAGGTGCAGCTCCCTGAAGTTGTTTCAGTGGAGGGACTGGTGGTTATGAATCTAACTTAGACTAAGTGATGGACTCAGTATGACTGAGTTCATCTATAACTCCTAGCAACTCTTTAATAGCTTGACTTTCAGACTCTAGAATTCTTCAAGTGTTGAAGTTTGGCAGTTTACTATTAGGATTGACTCTTTCAATCCAATCACTGGGCTTAGGAGCAAGTTCTTTGCTAGAGAGTTTGTTTGCTGATAGAAAGGCTGTTGAATGGCTACTCCCCCCAGACACTTCAGTGAGTTGATCTTCACCCAAAGCAGCCTTTTTGGTGCTAGGTGTGAGACTCAGTGTGTCAAAGAGTTTGGGGTTCTTCTGAGTCCATTTCCAAATGACAACCTTTTCCTTCTTAAGTTCTTCTTGAAGAGCTTGATTTTGTTTTACCAGTTCAGAATTTTGAATTTGAAGTGTGACATTTTCAAGTTTAGCTTGTTTTAAAGCAAGAAGTTCATCTCTACGCTGATTTAATTCAAAACTCAGTTTGTTAAATTTTGAAAACAAATTTAATCTCTGCTCTTCAACATACTTATGATCAACATTAATATAATCTAAGTAAGATTTCCAATCAGCATCATCATCCATAGAAAGTAAAATGTTTACCTTTCTCATAGTGATGTTCACCCACTCTCCATTCCTTGCATGACCTTTTCCCACAACAAGCTTGTTGTCTTCTGAGAGAGCCATTAGGGCACTGATATGAACTTCTTCATCATCAGAAGACACTTCAACCTCATCCCAGTCAAATGTTTCAGCATCTAGCCCATTTTTTTTAGCCTGAGCAGGTTTAGGAGCCTGAGGTGACTGGGTGACTGTGGAGGCAGACTCAAGAAGAGCAAGTTTGGCCTTGGCCTTTCTGTATTTGGCTTCAAAATCTTTTTGAGGAATTTTTTCGATTTTGTTTTAAACAAACTGACTTGATTGAAGCAATTTTGGTTGAAACTTGCTAGTTCCTGAGAAAGAGTTGTTTCCTGAGAATTTGTAAGATGGTTCTGAGGTTGTTTTTGAGAAACAGTCTTTTGCAAAATGACCCTTTTTACCACATTTAAAACATTCAGTATTGTCATTTGCCTTTGAGTTAGAAAATTTTTTGTTTCTTTTAATAAACCTTCTTGAGTTTGCAAGGAGTGCCCTTTCATGAAATTCAATTTGTAAATCATTCAGGTACTCCTCACAGGTTCTTTCATCAACCTCATCATTAGATCCATCTTAAAAATCCTGCACAACACCATTTGAATAGAAAGCAGTGGATATGGGTGAAGAGGTTAGTGTCTTTTTGGTCTCCTAAGCTTTACCAGGCTATCTCCTGGTGATAAGATTGTCTTCATAGACAAACTTCCCATAAATTTCAAGGAGCTCAAGATTCTGGATATGATTGGCATTTCTAAGACCCTGAGAAAAGTTTAACCACTTCTCGGGAAGACTGTTGACAAAGCCAACATTGATTTCATGCTTAGACAGGGTGACACCATCATTGGTCAGGTCATTCAGGAGGGTCTTATACCGGGTATAGGTCTCAGAGAGACTTTCAGAGTCTTGGGCCCTGAAAGTATTATACTCAAGTTTCAGGTCCATGATCCTATTTTCCTTGGTATCTGAGGGACCCTCAAAGCTGTGAACCAAGTCTGTCCATGTTTGCTTAGCAGTAGGACAATTGATGACTGATTCCATTATATCGTTAGGAAGACAAGATATAATTATGCTTTTCAGGCGTTGGCCTTGATTGACCACCCTCCTCTCATCTTGGGTCCACTGAGCTTCAGGTTTGACTAAACCTTGGGCAGTTGTTGGGACATATGGACCATCATTAATAAGCTTAATGTAATATGGTTCCATCCCAGTCAAGTAGCAAAGCATGCGCTTTTTCCACTTGTTAAATTTTCCAACTTCAAGTCGAGGGGCCGTAGCAGAATAACTTCCACCCTTTTTATCGACAAGTTGGGGAACATCTGAGTCAGCCATGGTGGGATCTTGATTTTAAAAAACTTTTTGAGCACTCTTTTGTTTTGAAAACAGATTTAGAAAAGTTTTACAAATCAGAGGCTCTGATACCACTTGTTGGTCCCGTTTACCTAGTTAATAGTTAATTAACTAAAGAGTTAATCTAATCAAGTTTCATGACTTTTTAACACAAATATAAAAGATTAACAACAAAGATAAATGTAAAGAAAAGAGACACAATATTTTTCAACGTTTAATTCTTATTAGAAGTTAATCAAAGAATTATACCCAAGTGTTTGCGGAATAACACTTGGGATTGAAACGACAAGTATGGTATAAACTCCTCTCTAAACCCAAACAATGTTTGAGTGACAACTAAAGGTCACACTGAGCAATCTCAGGGACTGTGTTGTTCTTTGGAGGAGTAAAAGTGGTTTGTGAATGCTATGCATTAATTGCACAAACTTGTCAACTTTTACTCATCACTTATGCTACCTATTTATACACAAGTAAATTACAACGTTACTGATAAAGACAAATTGATGACCTATCAAGTAGAGACAAAATACTTAAATATTTTGTCTCTGTTACAATAGACTATATTGGGTAAAGGACAATGTGCCTTTCTGATGTTCAGTGATGACACCATCCTGACATAGTGCCGTTCAGGGAAGTTTGACTTCAGGTTGATAAGGACACCTGTTGATACGTTTAAACTTTCCCTCTTTGTCCCGCCCATTCTTCAGTCTTCAGATCTTCAGTCTTCAGTCTTCAGTCTTCAGTCTTCAGTACTTCAATAGTTATTGAGGAGTCTTGGGGGTTTAGTGAGTTATTGTCATCCTCACTGAACCCTGATCCTTTTTCTTGGCTTAGATGCCACTCGCTGAGTTCCGCCTCACTGAATGGTGAACCTTTCTTCATAGGCTCGTTCTAAGCATCCTGAAGATGACTCACTGAGTTACTGTTCACTCAGTGACTTGTTTGTGTTTACGGATATTAAACACTTAGGTTATTTTATGTTCAAATCCTAGTTAGAGGAAGATTGGGGAATCTAGTGACCCAACAGCAGACTTTGTCAAACGCATCCTGGGAAAGCTTACACTTAGCATTCCAGAATTCAATCATGATGATAAAGGAACTTTTAAAGAAAGAAAAATAGGTGAAACCGGAGAAGAAGCAAAAAAAGCTACAAAATTTACAACGGCGGCAGAATAAAATAAAAAGAAAATTATAAACGGTGAAAAATACTATTTATACCCGCGGTACATTTGATCGGGGTCGAGTTAATCAAATGATACGTGTCAATAAACGCTCTAACAAACGGCCGAGATCAACGGTAAAAAGATAAAAATGACATTTAAGAATGACCTACGCAGTCAAATCAAGTCAGAAGGTAAAACGACAGAAACGGTCCACGTCTCCCCCTATGGTCTTATCCGTAGACCACAAAAGACACGTCACGGAAAAGTCATTACAGAGCATTCGGTGATTGAGTCCAGCAATATTCACCGCATGCTACAAAAGCACGCGAGCAATGAACACGCTATACTGGGGGGACTTGATAATGTATAGCACGGATAGCAGGCCTACTGGGCCTGAACTGTACCATAACACATGTTGGGCCCCGGCCCGACGGAACAAACAACCGGATAATGTTGAACATGCTCCGGCCCAACAAGCGAATGGGTTCCGACCCAATAAATGAACTGGACATCGCCAAAGACCAAGCCATGCGCAGGGCACGGCCCAGGCTCATAAAAACACAACGGATCACGTAGAGCGACACGCCTGAAGTATGCTCACAGATCGTCCTACGGTCCGGATAAGTGATCCCCTGTCTGAAGGATCGATTAAGCTGCGGACCCTTGCCCGACAAGGGTCCCACACCGGCCACTACAAAAGATATGAAATATTAGGAAACCCTAGTATCTCGTCCACCTATAAAAGGAAATCCCGAATAGCACTTACGGGGTATGACTTTCTCACTCATCCCAATACATAAATATTTCTCTGACAACATGAGTACTTACTCTCACTCCGGAGCTTAATCGTGGGATCCGTCCTCACGGTAAGGATAACGGTTTACCTTTATTTGTGCAGGGAATACAACTCATTATTTGGATTAGTGCATAAACCATGCAGCGGGCGATCCACCAAGGGCGGCCCGCACCGAACTAAGCCCAACTTTAACCTATTCACACTTTTTGCACTAACAATTGCCTTCTGACCTTCTTGAACTATCCCCCCCAAATGTATCAAGCTAACTCGACACATTACTCGTCTATGGTCTCAAAATGATGTATGGCCAAGTTCTAAAGTTTATAATACTACCAGCACACTCAATATTTGGTGGATTTGAGTAATACAGGGAAAATGAAAGGCTAAACCTCACCAATGAAATCTAGGTTTATAGTGTGCTCGACAAATGCCTATTCTAGTACGGTTTAGAAAAAAATGTCAAAAACTTTCAAAATGACAAAATTTTTCAAAATAAACTAGAAAAACGGGCAAATAAAAATGGGCAAATAAAATTAAAGTTATAATTCTACTCACATCCCTCTACTTAAAATGTACAAAGTCCCTTTTGTATGTAGATATATCATAATAAAAGGAGAAAAGTAGAATTGGAATGAGAACTCCCTTGAAATTTGCTCAAAAAATGGTAAAAAGATCACGTTGAAAAGACGTGCCTTTACTTCTCCTCCATGAGCAAATTTCAAATCTCTGAAATCACGACACTACCAACAAGCATAAATCTAAAAAATAAAATAAAAAAAACGAACAACAAATAAAACCTAGCTCACTTTCGTAGGTATAACGGTTGCATTTAGCGTATGCAACAAGCTTTTTAAACAACTCGATGCCTGAGTGGACGAGTGAAGTCTTTTGAGGGTTTACAAGAACACACCCACAAAGTTCATCTAAAAACTAATACATGGTTATTGAATGTAAGTTATTTTAAATTAATTGTTTTCTGGTACAGAAGAAGATTAAGGCGTAAACTCATGAATTGAGTTACGCCGTAAGTAATTAGACCTGAAAATATTGCAGATGTCTGAGGATGGTTGCGGCGTAACAATGACACAGAGTTACCAACTCTATATAGCCTTTACCCCTCACTTGGACTTTCTATCTTCATACTATTACTCACTACCAACTCTATATGCCGTAATTCCGTACGGGTATATTACACGAGATATTTTGCCATTGTTTAAAGTTATCTTAACTTAAATGTATTGTCATATGTAAAGTTATTATTATGAAGAACACATAACTAAAAATATTGGTAGCTAAATATTTTAATTACAAAGTATTCGCTGGTGCAACACGCGTATCCTGCTATATATAATAAAGAACAAGTCACATGTATACCGAGTACGTTGTTAGTATTTTATTTCAGATTGTATATGTATCATACCTTAAGAAAATATTTCTTGCGAAACTAACCAAAGCAAATCACAAAACCAATAATGAGCGTTCACTTAAGTATTAAATCTGAAATATTTATTCTAATTCAAAGAAATATGTAATTACACTTTAATGTAAGAAATTACAAGAGCTTTGGAAGCCTATCAAAGATGTAAAATAATCAATAAAATTGGAAGTAAGAAAAGTAATTTTCAGTTATTTAACCAAAAGAATGGAAGCAATCAAATGAATTAATTGATCAAATAATCATCATAATCAATTAGTAAGGCCTGAAGTAATCATCCACCATCGTTCCACTACTACTGCTTTTCCTTGATCTTTGCACGCCACCATCTTCAGACGAAGACGAAGGCGGAGAACCGCCCTCCATCACCATCTTTCGACGTGGAGTAACCCTCACAGGTTCCGCCATGTTTGTCCCAATCAAGTGTGGAAAATTCAACAAAGCTCTTGAGCCACGTATCTTGTACGCGGCTTGGTCATAAGCCACAGCCGCATCCTCGGGCGTTTCATATGTTCCGAGCCACACTCTGGCGCCACGTTTTGCTGGATCTCTTATCTCGGCTGCATACTTACCCCAAGGACGTCTTCTTACTCCACGAAATTTCCTGAACTCCTGAGGTGCGTGAGCCTGAGTCTCACGTATCTCATGCACCTCTTCTATTTTCTCAAGCTTTACAGCGGGCTGGTGCTTCAGCCCGCTGTTAAATGTCATGTTATCCAATAGTATTGAACTGCTGCTGGATGAGCTACTTCCTGGAAAGATATCCGAAATTTGGGAGTCATACAAAAGATGATGTTGGATTGAATCAAGAAAAGATAGATCAGATTCCGACATGATTAATGATTCTTGAAACATTTACTATGTTGAAAATTCTTTGATGTTGCTTTGGATTCACTTGTTATCTTGATGTGAAATTTTTTTGAAATATTTGGAATATGAAAGATATGGGTATTAGGTGTATATATATATGGTAAGAAGAATATAAGGTAAAGTAAAAGAAAATTATTTTATTATGTAAAGTAATAGTTTATGCGAACTGCCATGAAGGTTCGTCAGCCATGCAACTATGCAAAGTGCAAATTGCATGTTTTGTTTATATAAACGTGCTAGTGTTGAAAATGATTTTAAACACTATGGGCAGTTGAGTTCTTTATTTAATTAGATTTAGAGAATTGATACGGCATATATTGGTTACAGTCTTTAATATATTAGGTAAAGTTAAAGTTGATAATACGGTTGGTTTGTTTTATATACTCTGCTTTTCTAGTTATGTTTATAAACAAATTTGATTATCAATCACAGGAAGAGATGAAATAAAATGTATATTTATCTTAAGAACCTACAAAAACTAGAAAGCCGCCTCGTAAAAAGTGACAAAACATAAGAAAGTGTGCATTGTAAATCAATATGTTTTTTTATTCCTTTCACATTTGATACTTTTGGTTTCCTTACACATGAGGCTGTGGAGCTCCTCAACAAAGTCCAACGAGTTATGCATAGAAATGTTATGACACCTAGATCTAGAAACGTAGTTTTTAAAAAAATTGGCTTTGCAATTCAAAAAGGCTAGCGGCGCAGCTTGTTGCTCGTTTGCCTTGCACTTCTATATAAATCGAAAGAATACAAATAAAAATGATTATCTCATGTAAAAAAAAAAAAAAAAAAAAAAAAAAAAAAAAAAAAAAAACCTTGAAGAAAAAAAATTCTTCAAAATATTTTTTTTCTTAAGATAGGGGGTATTGGTGAACAAAAAATTTTAATGAGGTAAGTTTTTCAAATATTAAATGTTAAATACGTTCAAAATTTTAATGTACAAATTAGTTTATGATGCACAAATTTTTATTTTTTTTATATGAGGGGATTTTTCATATATATCCTTATGCTGATTGGATGATCGAATATATATATATATATATATATATATATATA
>JARVZY010001391.1:0-66244 GCA_030686995.1 Artemisia argyi
TGATTCAAGCTTCAACACTCAAGTGTAAAGAGAAGAATACTTCTATTAATCAAGACTAGAAGTATTACAACTTAGTATCATCTTGCTATCTAAGTTGTTAGTTCATTTCAACTTGTAAATTATTCATTGATTGGTGTATAAGGTGTGTATATTGGTTAACTCGATTTAGACATAGGAACTAAATTAGTTAAAAGTGTGAAATTGTAATAGAAGCAAAGAAGTAGAAGTGTATATAAGTAGTAGTTGGTAGTGAAGACATAGAAGCCTTGAAGTAGTGAAGACTTAGAAACCTTGAAGTGGTGAAGACTTGAAGACTTGAAGTAGTGAAGACTTAGTGATGAGGCAAAAAATGAACCACTTTTGGGGGGTCATTTAAGCCCGAATCCGACTTTATTTGATCAAATATTACCCTAAATCGTTCCTTTTGTGATTTTAGGTACTTTGGGAGAGAAATCTGGAAAAGGAAGCAATTCGGACGTTTTTGGAGCATAAAAGTGAAGAAAACGCCAAAGTCTTAATTTTCCATGCTGGGAACAGTAGGTGACGGCGTCAAGAGCAAATTTCATGAATTTCCATGACGACCCAGAAGAGTTTTGACGGCGTCACGTAGGAAGGGCATCAGAAGTGGATCTAGGCAGTCCGAGGAGAGTTTTGGCGGCGAGGTGACGGCGTCACATTGTTTGTCTTGACGCCGTCAGCCCTATTTTTCTATATATAGTTTTCTAATTTTTCACATTTAAGGAGAGAAGTTTTGGGGAGAAACCCTAAGTACGATTTTGGTGTAACTTTACAGGTTTTTCAAGGGTTCCAACCCCTTGTTACCTTGCATGATTAATCAAGATAAGTGTTCTTCTAATTCAATCAATATGTCTATGTGTTGGTTGTCTATATCATGTTCTTGTCTTAATTCTATCATGCTAGGCTAGATCTCTTTTGTGTTTGCTTAGATCTAATGAAACCTAGATATTGATTATGTGTTGATTACTTGTTTATTCTTGTCTTGGATGAATGATTTATATGTTAGGCTTAAGAAAACTGGCAGATCTCCAAATGGTAACATGCTTGAACGTCTTAAGAAACATGAACCGAGGCGCACTAGGTCTTTATTGGTTGTATTTAATGCATGAGCCACTGTTTACAATCCCTATAGTTGTGCTGGGCATGGTGTAGGAGGAGATAAGAGCTCATAGAATTGGGGAGTTATGTGTGCCACCCCATGAATGGTATTAAGGAATACGATCCGTCATCCATGCAATTATAACAAGTAATCAATGTGTAAAAGATATCTAAGGAGTAGTGAAATCTAAGTAAACACATTTTCTCCAATTACTGCTCACAACCTTAGTTTAATTAGTTTAATTTCATTTTTAGTATTTTATTTTGATTGCATCTTAGTATTGGGTTAGTTGAATAGCAACTAATTCCGCCCACTCTTCCAAAACCCGAGATTTTACTTGCTTTCATAAAAATATAAAAATACAAAAAATAATCATCCCTCACCTTTAGAACTAGTACTTAGGCTTTCTAATCCTAGCGACACTATTCCTAAGCTGAACGATCAATTCCCCGGTACTTGTCACTATACTATACTACAACGATCAGGTACACTGCCTGGTGGGGGTTGTAAGCTTCTCGAGATCCCTCGAGAGGTAAAGCCTGTTGCGATTCCCACGCATCAAGTTTTTGGCGCCGCAGCCCGGGGAATAGTTATTGTCTTTGTTAGAATTTCTTTGTATTAGGTCTACTTGCTAGATTCCTTTCTAGTAAGATTTTATTTTTATTTTTAATTTTTCTTTAGTCTATCTCATTTCTTTGTGTCTTTGTTCGTAAACTGTTTCGATGGATAACAATAACATTGATCGTTTGATTCCTGTTATTCGTGTTTTTCGTCGTAGGATTTTCCAAACGCCCGCCTCACTTCCTTTAGCAGAAAATGAGAACCCACCTAACCTCTCACCCAACCACCACTTTGACAATAATTCTGAGTTAGAAGAGTCTGATCATGATGATGACCGTAGGGCTAGTCCTTTCTACTATTCAGACTCCGATGAGGATCTTGATGATGGTGATGTGATTAATGAGAATAGGATGGAAGAAGAAATAAACCCTCTTAGGTATGTTGACCCTAGAACTAGGATTGAGTGTGATAGCTCATTCAACATGCAATTTCCTTGTAAAATCGGATTTAAGAGCTTTAACGCCTATCTTAACTCATCTCTCCCAATGAACATAATCTCGCGCAATGAATATAATAAAATCATGGTAGTTGAGTTAGAATACAAAGGAGAAAACATTATTGCTAGGGCAATACCATTGCATGTGTTTGTAGGAAGTTTGGTTTATCTTGTTGAGTTCATGGTTATGGAGAATTTAGGAGAATTTATTGATGATAAATTGACCCAAGTTGTGTTTGGAAGACCTTTCAAACGGTTGACCAACCTCGATGAAAAACTCCTAGAAGGGTTAATTACATTCTCGGATGGGGATGAAGATTTTGTTTATCAGATGCCCTGCACACACCCTAGGTTCAAGGACTTCTCCATGGAAAAGTGTAGTAGGTATCCGCCTATAGAAATGTTAAGTGAAAATGATAAGAGAAAAGGACTTAAGTATACTCATGAAAAGAATAAAAGATACTATCGCGGGTGCTTAGAGTTAGGAGATGATTATAAGAAAGATCAGGCGACTATTAGATGGCTCACACTTGGTTATGTGAGCATAAGCGATACACGTTAACCCATGACCTTGTGTCTAGCTACAAGACTCGTATATAAAGAAAAGTGCTTCTTGGGAGGCAACCCATGTTTTGTGTGATTTTATTTGTTTGATTGTTATTTGCTTCCGTATGCATGTTTTCTTTTTATTGTTGGTTGATCATGTTTCTAAACTAAATAGAAGAAATACTTTACTTTGTTGTTTGGCCTAGTCTTAACTCCACCTAAAAGTATTTTTGCAAAAGATAAGTGTAAGGGGAAACCCCAAATATGTTTTTAAGAAACAAACCGATCATGATTCTCCACAATATTAAATGAGCATGTATATTCGTATTTGTTAGAGTCAAATGCTTGTATTGAGTCATAATGAAGTTTTGCAGGATTTTCCAGGAAGTAGGACCAAGTTTTTCCAGAAATTTTCCGGAAACTTAACATAAGGATTTCTGCAGGTCCATTCTGACGGCGTCAGGGGTTTACTCTTGACGGCGTCAGGAGTTAAAATCTGGAAATTTTACCGGTTTTGTTTTTCTAACGGAGTCTTATGGTTTTTGTGAATTATTAAGTTTTATAATCTCCAGGAGATCTGCAAACTTCATTCCACAAGCATTATATCTTATCTTGTTTTCTAGGATTTAGAAACTTATATAGAATGCCGCCGATTTTACGCGAGGTTGTCTTGTCTATGTTGTCAGGTTTTACAGGTTATGTATGACAAGAAGATGATTTATATTCTGGAAGGGAAGCTTTGATTGTTCGTTTTCTTGGAGGAAGATTTAACCTGGCCATCCTGTTATCCATACCGAGCGAATCAGGGGAGTATTTGATTTCATTCTCTTTACTTTTTCACTTTTACATTCTTTACTTGAACATTGGGGACAATGTTCATCTTAAGTGTAAGGGGAGGGTAAAAAGATGATACCTTACATATGCACTTTCGCTTGAGTTTGTTTTGTTTGATAGTAGATGTGTAATAAAACTATGAGAAATACTTGTTAGTGCAATTTTAGCGCCAAATTTAAATTTTTTTACAACATTTAGGAGTGAAACTTTAGCCATAGCAAGCGTCTCATGGATAGGAGATTGTATGACTAGAACATAACCGTATATTCAGAAAAATTTTCCACCCAAATATGTGAGGTTCGCCTTTAGATTTGATAGGAAAAGCATTTACTATTAGTGCTTATGAGTGTACCGGTAGCATTTAGATTCTAGAACTTGCGTTAGTGATGCATCCCGAGACCGCTAGTGAGACTACATTCGTGTGGTAGGATTTACTACATGATAAGAGGCATTAGGATTACCCTTGTGTTAAACCCGTATCATAATTACTTGACCATTTAATTCATATTACTTGGCTAGTTAAGTCAACTAATTTTCCCACACCCTTAGCGTTGTACTCATTTTTAGTACACGAAACCCCTAGTACACCCCTCCGAGCCTATCTTTTCGTTTCTAACTTTAAGCATTTTACTTAAAGGAAGAATTTGTTACACCCCACTTAAATGTACAACCAAATCGCCTTAGCCTTCCGTGTATGCGCTCATTTTTAGTGCACTATTGTTATTTGTTAAACCCTAAGTTAACTTTCTAATTGATTACATGGTTGCTAAGTCGAGTCATATCCTTGTACATATTGTTTTGGGACGATTGGGACTCATGGGTAAGTACTTATTTTATGGAGTAATGGGGAAGAATATCATTTATTACCCCCATATGTACGTTAATCTTAAAAGTGCTCCAAGTGTTTTGATTTTCTTAATTCGAGTCATTAGATTAGTTTAAATGTAAAGTATGTAAAAATTCAAGTGTAAGGGAAATGTTCATTCCCTATGATGTATTATTTTGGATGGTAGGGTAAGAGTGTATGCACAAAAAAAAATCAAAAAAATCAAGAAAAAGAAAAGAAAAAAATAGAAAAAAAAGAAAAAGAGAAAAAACATACGGACTACCATCCCTTTTTATTCTATGTTTATTTGATGTTTTTGTTATTTTTCATTTATTAGCTTAAGTCGAGTCTAGTCTTGGCTTAGCAACGCCATCTTGTACATGTAATTGACCAAGATTGATAACTCGCCACCAGTAAAACTTCCTTTATCCAACAAAACCGTGTATTTCATATCCCTACACCTAACGTTACAACCCTTTAAAAGACCTCTTTGATAGTTTATCCTAGGTGCTTACGCCACGTGGTGGAGGTTTGATCCTTTCCCAAGCCTATGGTAATCTATTTTGCTATGACAGGTAGTGAGAGATATCTTCCGTTTCCATATTGTAATTTACACTTTATTACACCCGAGAGATGTGAGTATCTAAACACTATTTGTGAGGTGCTAGTGTATGACCTCCGTGCTTGTCTATTGGTCTTTAGTGGAATGATTATTTGTTGTAATTACTTTTATATTAGTGTTAAATGACCCCTAACTTGTCTTTTGAGTAGAATAAAAGCGCATTTGCTTGAGGACAAGCAAATCTCAAGTGTAAGGGTATATGATGAGGCGAAAAATGAACCACTTTTGGGGGGTCATTTAAGCCCGAATCCGACTTTATTTGATCAAATATTGCCCTAAATCGTTCCTTTTGTGATTTTAGGTACTTTGGGAGAGAAATCTGGAAAAGGAAGCAATTCGGACGTTTTTGGAGCATAAAAGTGAAGAAAACGCCAAAGTCTTAATTTTCCATGCTGGGAACAGTAGGTGACGGCGTCAAGAGCAAATCCTTGACGGCGTCAAGAGCAAATTTCATGAATTTCCATGACGACCCAGAAGAGTTTTGACGGCGTCACGTAAGAAGGGCGTCAAGAGTAAAAGAGTCGTGATGGCCTGGAAGTACCTAAGTCTTGATGGCATCAGAAGTGGATCTAGGCAGTCCGAGGAGAGTTTTGGCGGCGAGGTGACGGCGTCACATTGTTTGTCTTGACGCCGTCAGCCCTATTTTTCTATATATAGTTTTCTAATTTTTCACATTTAAGGAGAGAAGTTTTGGGGAGAAACCCTAAGTACGATTTTGGTGTAACTTTACAGGTTTTTCAAGGGTTCCAACCCCTTGATACCTTGCATGATTAATCAAGATAAGTGTTCTTCTAATTCAATCAATATGTCTATGTGTTGGTTGTCTATATCATGTTCTTGTCTTAATTCTATCATGCTAGGCTAGATCTCTTTTGTGTTTGCTTAGATCTAATGAAACCTAGATATTGATTATGTGTTGATTACTTGTTTATTCTTGTCTTGGATGAATGATTTATATGTTAGGCTTTAGAAAACTGGCAGATCTCCAAATGGTAACATGCTTGAACGTCTTAAGAAACATGAACCGAGGCGCACTAGGTCTTTATTGGTTGTATTTAATGCATGAGCCACTGTTTACAATCCCTATAGTTGTGCTGGGCATGGTGTAGGAGGAGATAAGAGCTCATAGAATTGGGGAGTTATGTGTGCCACCCCATGAATGGTATTAAGGAATACGATCCGTCATCCATGCAATTATAACAAGTAATCAACGTGTAAAAGATATCTAGGGAGTAGTGAAATCTAAGTAAACACATTTTCTCCAATTACTGCTCACAACCTTAGTTTAATTAGCTTAATTTCATTTTTAGTATTTTATTTTGATTGCATCTTAGTATTGGGTTAGTTGAATAGCAACTAATTCCGCCCACTCTTCCAAAACCCGAGATTTTACTTGCTTTCATAAAAATATAAAAATATAAAAAATAATCATCCCTCACCTTTAGAACTAGTATTTAGGCTTTCTAATCCTAGCGACACTATTCCTAAGCTGAACGATCAATCCCCCGGTACTTGTCACTATACTATACTATACTACAACGATCAGGTACACTGCATGGTGGGGGTTGTAAGCTTCTCGAGATCCCTCGAGAGGTAAAGCCTATTGCGATTCCCACACATCACTTAGAAACCTTGAAGTGGTGAAAACTTAGAAGCCTTGAAGTAGTGAAGACTTAGAAGCCTTGAAGTAGTGAAGACATAGAAGCCTTGAAGTAGTGAAGACATAAAAGCATTGAATTAGTGATAAGATAGAAGTTGTGAAATAGTGAAAAGATAGAAGGCATCAAGTAGTGAAGAAGCAAGAGATGTGAAGAAGACAAGAAGGTGTGAAAAGGTGTGAAGAAGTTGTGGTGTGATTGAAGTTGTGAGATTGGTTCTAGCTACGATTAGAACCCGACATTTAGCTTTGTGTTGTTAATTTGGTGTAAGCTAAGGTGTGTATGGTTTTCTCCGCTATAAGGGAGCTCGTTGACTTAGTGAAGAAATCTCTCGATTTTGGTGCTCGGGGAATGGAGTAGGGCAAGGAAGGTGTCCTTGCAACCGAACAACTGTATATCCTTTGTCCCTCGTTTTGATCTTTCCATTTCTCACTTTTTGCTTGCTTACTTATTTACGTTTCCTATATAGTTATAATAGCTTGTGTTGTGCATACTTTGATTTCACATAAAGATCAAACTAAGTTCCATTCATAAAACAAATTTCCTAATAACCATTTTAAAAGAACATAGGAGTAATAGATAACATTGGTGTTTTCATACTATACTATAATCAAAGGTTTTTCAAACATACAAATTGAATAAACTTGAATCTAGTCGTTTAGAAACAAAGTTTTTATAAATTTAAAAAGAGGGAAAACTATTCAACCCCCTTTCTAGTTTTCCACAATTGGTATCAGGAGCCAAGTCAAGCAAGATTTTTAAAATATATTGTATTTTAAAACTTGCAACGATCTATGCTTGCAACGATCTACGAAATCTGAATAATATTTAGAAGGGGATTTAACGCAACAACTACGATTATTTGAAAACTACAATTTTAGTTAATTGAAAAATAAATTTGAAAGTTATGTGAAATCAATAGATCTTGATCTTTGGAATATCATTTCAGTTGGTGATCTTTAAACAACTAAAATGGATTTTGATAATCAATGTAGTCATCTTCAAACAAATATTGACAAAAATACTAAAGCTAAATTAATGATTTATAAAACCCTACCAAGAGTTAAATACGAAAGAGTATTCTTTTGTAAAATGGCAAGTGATATTTGGAAATGTCTTTTAAACTTTCACCAAGGGAAATGTAAAGCCAAAGATGATAAACTTGATGTTACACAAGAATTAGTCACTCTAGGAAATTTGATAGGTAAACATTTAGTTGAAATAAATACAAGTGCTACTAGTTCAAATGTGGTCATTGAAGGTATCAATGACGAAGAATACACGAGCCAAATCCGAAGAAAGATTGTAAATGAATCATGGAGCGACACGGACGAAGAAGATGATCAAAATATGGCTTGTGAAGATATTCAAATAGATGAAACTACAAGTATTGATGGCGAGGACTACATGCGCCAAGACCTAAAGTGAACTTATAAATGAAACATGGAGCAACATGGATGATGAAAAGGATCATCGTTGTAAGGAATTATTGAAGATACTACTGATTAATACTGCTGACAGGTTCCTGCGGAAGGCTTAGTGACTTTCTGCTGATGACTGGTTCCTGCGGACATCTAGAGATCCTAAGGATAGAGTTTAACCGTGGATATAACTTATGTATTTTATGACAAGATATGTAGAATATCTTTTATTAGTTTTTCATTATTCGTTTCTTGTAAGAAAGGTTAGGGTTTCCACTAGTATAAAAGGAACCCTAGGTCATTGTAATAGGAACAAGATGCTAGTACGAGTTTCATTAATATTAATAGTTTATCGATCCATAGAGGATCAAGTTTAGTATAAGTTTGTTTTTACATTCTGCATAATTACAAGCTCACAGAGATTATCTAACTTAGTCTAGCTAGTGATTACATTAGTTGACTAACGATCTATTGGCTCGTGATCTATCAAGGTATAGATCCCTTCAAGTGGTATCAGAGCCACTAGATACACTCTGTAACCTCAACACAATCACAAAAACTATGCATTCAGTACCAATGGGAGACAAACCAGGTGGTGATGTTGTTCTCTCAGAAGCAGTCTCTCTTAGTCAACAACTACAACAGGTGGCCTTCTCTAACAGCAATGCAAAACTTCCTTTTCTTAGGAAGGATGAGTATGAGATCTGGGCCATGAAGATGCAGAACTGGATTGCAAGTCTTGACTATAACCTCTGGAATGTTATACTCAATGGCTGTCGTCCCAAAAAGCAAAGTGTAGATGTTGATGGTAAAGTTACGATTTTGGAACCTGTTTCTGCTGAAGAAATTCTTGCTGTACAAAGGGAGAACAAAGCAAGAACCATATTGCTGCAGGCAATCCCTGATGACCACATGGGAGATTTTCATTCCGTGACTGATCCAAGAGAAATCTGGTGGGCCATAAAAGCCAGATTTGGTGGGAATGAAGAATCAAAGAGGATGAGGAAGAGTATGTTGAAGCAAGAATTCCAAGAATTCAAGATAACTGAAGAGGAAGGTCTCCACAAAGGGTATGACAGGTTTTAGAAGATTCTAAGTCACTTGAATCAGCTGCTAGCCAGACCTGACAATGAGGAGGTGAACTCCAGGTTTCTAAGAGCCTTGCCTTCCTCATGGTCTCAGGTGAGTATATCATTGAAAATCAAAGGTGGCTTGGACTACCTCAGTTTTGATGACTTGTACAACAAACTCAGAGCTTTGGAAGGTGACATAAATGGATTCTCTCCATATGCAGCTACTCCTTCACAATCTGCATTTGTTAGTTCTAACTCAAACTACATGCCACATACCTATACAAGTCCATCCCCAGTACCACAGGTTTACTCAAGTCCATCCACTCCAAGCCAAAGTCTTCCAATGACCACATTGTCTTTCTCAAGTGCTAATCCAATAACTCAACCAAAGATTAGTAATGTGATGGAAGATTTACTTCATTCATTTGTTGCTGAAGTTGATAAACAACAACAAATAGCTTATGAAGACTTTGAGCAAATTGATGAACTTGCTTTAGAAGAATTGGACTTAAAGTGGCAAATGGCTATGCTCTCTCTCAAGGTTAGAATATTTGAGTAAAAGGTTGGTAAAAAGCTCAATGTTGATGGAAGAGATGTAGCTAGGTTTGATAGAAGGAAAGTAAAGTGTTATGCTTGTGGAGAAATTGGCCATTTTTCAAGAGAATGCACAGCCAAGAAGGGTGAAGCCAGTACCAGGTATTCAGCATACAAGAAGAAAGAAGTGGAAGCTGGAGAATCAAAGGCCTTGATCACTGCTATAGATACAAGTGTGGACTGGAATGAGCATGAAGATGCTACAAACAGCTCTCCTCAAATCTCCTGCATGGCTAGTTGTGATGATAGCTTTGGTCTCATGGGAATCTCTCCTCAGGTATCTACTTGTGTTTGTGATTGTGATTCTAAATATACATCTCTAAAAGAAGCTTATGATGAACTGAAACCAAAATATAATGCTTGTTTTATTGAAGCTGCAACATATAAAGAAGCTTTTAAAACTTTAGAACAACAAAAGGTGTGGTTTCAACTGAATCAATTGGCTTATGAGGAAAATATTAGAGTTTTAAGTAGAGATTTTGAATGTGCTAGCAATGAATTAAAGTTTTCTAAAAAAGAAAAAGCTAGAATTGAGTCTGAGAAAAGTGTTTTGCAAGAGAAATTGGATAAAGAAGTAGCTAGGCATAAAGAGTGGCTTGTTTCAGGTGATAAATTATCTAGGTTACTCTATAGTAGTAAGTCTATAACATCTGAGATAGGTCTAGGGTTTAGAAAATATGTTGGTCCAGAAGCAAATCACTATTTAGATAAGAAAAATCATAATTATTCTGTCCCTATAAACTATCTAAAGGAAGGTGAGATGAATACTGTACCAGGACCTATCAGAGGTGTATTTATGCCTACTACCAAAACCTCTGACTTTGATGGTTCACACCATCTCTTTGGCAAAAAGTCTAAAGACTTGCCAAATAAGTCTGAAGACTCACCAACCATAGGAACCCCTAAGCCCACATCCCATAAGGTTGACTTACCAAAATCAAAGGAAACCACTGGCATTAGGATCAATGACTCCCCTGACACTAGAAGTATATCTAGTAATGATTCTAACACTTATGTCTCTTGTTCTTCCAGGGACAAGACCTCAGAGACCTCTAGTTAAGCCAGCTGTGATTCCAAGACCAAGTCAGACTCACCCAAGTCCTCAATAAAGAATTCTGACAAGTCATCTTACAAGTCTGTGGACTCTGAAGTTGCTGCTGATGAAGTTCTTTCTAAGACAGCCTCTTCTGAAGACTTGTTATTTACTTCTTTTGAAAACAATTCCTTTCAGTGTTTACAAAACAATTCTATTTCTGGTGTTTCTTTGAATAATTCTTTGTTTAATAAGACATCTTTTGGATTTAATAAATCTTCTAAGAAGAAGAAGTGTTTTGTTTGTAGAAGCAAGTTGCATTTAATTAAGGATTGTGATTTTCATGAGAAGAGGATGGGTGTTTCTGTTGTTAATAATAGACCTAGACAAAAGTGGACTAATACCTGTACCAAACCCTCAGTAGCTCCACAGGCAAGTATCATGTCAGCAGAATGTATTCCACTCCTGCTGATTGGCCTGTTTATTCCAATAGGTCTGTTCTTAATAATAGATATATGTATACTAATAGAAATAGATATGGATCTCAACCATTTAATGGTGTTAATCATTGGTATGAATATACTGACCAAATGTATATGGGAAGGGGTAATTGGGATTCTGCTGAAAAGTCCTCAGCAGATTGTTCTTGGACAAATAAAAGACCATTTAACTACAGGGAATCCAGGAACAATTGTGGATCTAACTCATCATCTTGGGTTCATCAGAATGATCCACAGGGCAGGTTCAAGTCTTTCATGACTTAAGTCTCTTAATATTTGTTGTTGTTGTATATTAACTTTCTTTGTTGTAGGAACATCCTCTTCTTAATAAAGACTTAGGTATTGTTGATAGTGGTTGTTCAAGAAACATGTCTGGTAATGAAGAGAAGCTACATGACTTTGTGCCTATTAATGGAGGCATAGTGAGGTTTGGAAGTGGAGTAGGAAGGATTACTGGCAAAGGAACTATTAGAACTCCAAAGGTGGATTTTGAGAATGTCTACTATGTGAAGGAACTTCAAGGATTCAATTTGTTCTCAGTCTCACAAATTTGTGACAAAAAGCTTCCTGTGCTTTTCTCTGAAGATGGTTGTTTCATTCTTTCACCTGATTTCCAAATGCCTGATGACAATCAAGTATTACTAAAGGCTCCAAGAAACCATAATCTTTATACCTTTGACTTGAATGATGCCAAGCCAGAAGGTGATCTAACATGCTTGGTGGCTAAAGCATCCTTGGATGAATCTACAAAATGGCATAGAAGGATGGCACATGTTAATTTTAAAGTCATCAACAAACTTGCTAAAGATGGACTAGTTCATGGACTTCCTTCCAAGATCTTCACCAATGAGCATAATTGTGTGGCTTGTAATAAGGGTAAGCAACACAAGGCTTCTCATAAGGCCATTACTGTTGTGAGCACAATCTTAGAACCATTGCAGCTGCTTCACATGGATCTTTTTGGTCCAACATCCATCAGGAGTATTGATCATAAATACTTCTGTTTGGTGATCACTGATGCTTTCAGCAGATTCAGTTGGACATTTTTCTTAGTAACTAAAGATCAAACCTTTCAGGCACTCAAAGAATTTATGGCTCTAGCTGAAAATCAACTTAACAAGAAGATTAAGAGTATTAGGTGTGACAATGGGACAGAGTTCAAAAATGCCAATCTTATTGAACTTTGTAGTTTAAAGGGTATTAAAAGAGATTATAGCACTCCTAGGACTCCACAACAGAATGGAGTTGCTGAAAGGAAGAATAGAACCCTTATAGAGGCTGCAAGATCAATGCTTGCTGACTCTAAACTTCCCACTATGTTTTGGACTGAGGTAGTTGGTACTGCCTGTTATGTATTGAATAGGGTGTTGATTACTAGACCTCACAATAAGACACCCTATGAACTATTGACAGGGAAGAAGCCTACCATTGAACACTTGAAACCTTTTGGTTGTCAGGTGACCATTCTGAATACAAGTTATCACCTAGGAAAATTTGAAGCTAAAGCTGCTGAAGGATATATTGTTGGTTACTCAGCTCATAGCAAGGCTTATAGGGTTTATAATTTGGCTGCAAAGAAGATAGAAGAGACTCTTAACCTGAAATTTCTGGAAGAGAATGTTAATGTTCAAGGAAAAGGTCATGAATGGTATTTTGACCTTGATTATCTCACAGATTATTTGGGTTATACTAGGCACAAAACTAACCCCTCTGCAGGTGTACAAGTGTCATCTTCTAACAATGCAGGTACCCTACAGGATGATTCAGACAGTGATTTAGAATGTGATGAACCTACTATTGTTGTAACAACTCTACCAATCCAGCTAGCAGATCCTCCTACCAAAGAAGCCTCTGATGCCAAATCTGCTGATGATGTGGAAAATTCAACCTATGCAGAAGATCTTGCTAGACTCAAAAAGCAAGAACATGCAGCTGCTGAGGAAGCTAAAAGACTTGGTCTTGAATTTGCTCAAGACACTGAAGCCCTCTTAAAACAAGCTGCTATTGAAGAAAGCAGAAAACCTAGTTCTGCTGATGCATCAGCTGATGCAGCTGTTGATTCTGCTGATGGATATTCTGCTGAAGGAATTTCTGCTGCAGTTCCTGTTTCCACTAAAGCTTCCACAAGTTTAGATGAACCTTATGGCAGGTTTCCAACTCCCTCAGATCTTGCTAATGTTGAGCAAAGTGATGGTATTTTTCAATCAGCTTCTTATGATGAAGACTTTGCTCCTACTTTAACCAATCTTGATACATCCATTGATGTTAATCCTGTTGCAACTAAAAGGATTAACACCATTCATTCACAAGATAATATACTTGGTGATCCAAATGCTATGGTACTCACCAGGAGTGCTATTAAGAATACCAAGTTTGGGCAATGTGCATTTTTGACCTATGTATCCACTTAGAAGAGAGACAACCACACAGATCAGAAGCATTGTTTGTTTACTTGTTTCTTATCTCAAGTTGAACCCACAAGCATTAAACAGGCTTTGAGTGAGCCTAGTTGGGTTGAAGCTATGCAGGAAGAGATGCAACAATTCAAGAATCAAGATGTTTGGGTACTTGTTGATCTGCCTGCAAGGAAATTTGCAATTGGGACCAAGTGGATCTTAAAATGTAAGAGGGATGCCAGAGGTATTGTGGTCAGAAATAAAGCAAGATTGGTGGCACAAGGTTTCAGACAAGAAGAAGGGATTGACTACACTGAGGTCTTTGCACCTGTTGCTAGGGTTGAGGCCATTAGACTATTTTTAGCCTTTGCCTCATATATTGGGTTTAAGGTCTATCAGATGGATGTCAAGAGTGCCTTTCTCTATGGCAAAATAGAAGAGAAGGTATATGTTACTCAACCACAGGGCTTTGAAGACCCCCATCATCCTAAAAAGGTTTACAAAGTGGTCAAGGCACTTTATGGACTTCACCAAGCACCAAGAGCATGGTATGCTAGATTGTCTACATTTCTTTTGGAGCATGGTTACCGAAGAGGAGCTATTGATAAGACCCTCTTCATTAAGAAAAACTCCAGGGACATAATTCTAGTACAGGTCTATGTGGATG
This sequence comes from Artemisia argyi, assembly GCA_030686995.1. NCBI lineage: Eukaryota > Viridiplantae > Streptophyta > Magnoliopsida > Asterales > Asteraceae > Artemisia > Artemisia argyi. The sequence continues at coordinate 14,345 of JARVZY010001391.1, forward strand.
ACATCATCTTTGGATCCACAAAGAAAGCATGGTGGAGGGAATTTGAAGATTTGATGAAAGGTGAATTTCAAATGAGTGCAATGGGGGAGTTAACCTTTTTCTTAGGGCTGCAAGTCAAACAACAACCTGAAGGGATCTTTATTCATCAGGAGAAGTATGTTAAAGATATTTTGAAAAAGTTTGACTTTGAACTTTTGAGGACTGCTACCACTCTATATGAAACACCCAAGCTTAAGAATCCAAATGAGCAAGATGAGGCTGTGAATGTTCATCTTTATAGATCCATGATTGGATCACTCATGTATCTCACAGCTTCTAGGCCTGACATTACCTTTGCTGTCAGTGCTTGTTCCAGACATCAAGTCACTCCACTGACTTCCCATCTAAATGCTGTGAAGAAAATTTTCAAGTACATAAAGGGCCAACCCAAACTAGGCCTTTGGTACCCAAGGGATTCACCATTTGTGTTGGAGGCTTACAGTGATAGTGATTATGCTGGAGCTAATTTGGATAGGAAATCCGCAACAGGAGGTTGTCAATTTCTTGGAAGGAGACTCATCTCTTGGCAGTGCAAGAAACAAACCATTGTGGCTACTTCTACTACTGAAGCAGAATATGTTGCTGCTGCCAATTGCTGTGGTCAGGTACTTTGGATTCAAAATCAGATGTTGGATTATGGGTTTAACTTTATGAACACTAAAATCTACATTGATAATCAAAGTATTATTTCCATTGTTAAAAATCCTGTTTTTCATCAGAGAACTAAACACATAGAAATTAGGCACCATTTTATAAGAGATGCAAATGAGAAGCATCTAATTCAAGTGCTTAAAATTCATACTGATGATAATGTGGCTGATTTGTTAACAAAAGCTTTTGATGGACCTAGGTTTAATCACCTAGTTGTCAACATTGGGATGGTTAACCCTTGAATGCTATGTTTGAGGGGAGGCATATGCCTCAAGGGAGGATTGTACATGTTGTATTTATGTAGATTATTATGTTTTCTAGAATTATGGTTACTCACTTTCTTTTGCAGGTTATTACTAATCTTGTATATTATTCTGGTTGTTCTTTTGTGTTTTTGTGTTTTGTTTAAATGACTAGTTACAGGTCATGTTTCTGCTGATGGTCAAAGATCTACATTCAGTGGCATTAGATATAAAGACTTTAAAGTAAAATATTATTCATCAGTGGAAAGTTTGGTACAACCATTACAAGATCTGTCATCACAAGAAACACAAAATACATCATTCACCAACAACCAACCACCATCATACCACCACATCCCTAAGCTACAAACTAATCCATCTTCCTCTTCCCTTTACCCAAGTCCTTTGGGTCTGGCATTTTCTTGTGGATTCCTCTGGATTGCATGTCTTTGTTCCAGAGCTTGGGAGCTGCAAGACCAAGTACCACCTTCAATGGACCCTTCTTTCTACTTTAGGACTGTGGCTCTTCAGGGACAGAGATTCTTCTCATATCTGCACAGACTCTTTCCATTTCACTTGTTAAGAATGCTGTGACAGGAGTGAAATCAGGGACAATCATAGCTAGAGGAGCTGGTGTTTCCTCAGCTTTAGTGGTTTTTTCTGATGAGGTTGGAGATGGACAAAACTCTGAAGGACCTTCACCTAAGTAATAGTATGATCTTTGGATTTTAGGTATGTCAAAGGTAGAGTCTGATGAATCAGAAGAGATTTCAATGACTTTGGGGGATGGCTTCATGTTTTGATTGTGAGAAAAACTTTGGGATATGTTATTTGTGGGATGGTGAGTTGATTATGACTTGAAGACTTCTTTTAAAGACTTGATTTTAGTTTGCTGAGAGTTAATGTAAGTAAATGGGAGGTAGTTGAGTCAGTAGCAATTACTAAGTGTGCAAGTTGTCTAGTTAATTGGATTCTTCGGATGAAAGTCAATGGTTTGACCCACATGCTGCTAATACTAGTTATCTTGTTGTTAAGTGTGTTCCTGCTGATGGCCTATTCATGATCAATTAATTTAGGGGAATGCTAATCATAAGAATTAAAACAAGTAATAATTAACAAGACAAATTTTATTGATTCTTCAGAGGTACAATACAAGATAGTGAAAATGAAAGATTAACAACAAAGTTCCTATTCTACTTTGCCCTTGCCCTTGCCCTTGCCCTTGCCTTCCACAGTCTTCTTCTTGCTCTTGTTGTTGATGTTGAAGAGTCTTTGCCATTGAGGACAGGGCAAACCTAACACAACCTTTCTGATCTTTGGCAATGGTGGATTTATTTTTCTTCTTCTTGGACAAGAGGACTGAGGCTTATCAGAGATTGTAGGGGTGTAAAGTTCATCATCCTCATCATCCTCTTCATCAGAAGATGTAAAGAATATGAGAGACTCATCAGGATTGGGAACTTTGTTTGCCCTCTCAAATTCATTCCACCTTCTCTCCATCTCTCTCTGGTACTCTGGATCATCGATTTCAGAAGGGTATGGTGGAAGATCTTCTTATGATGAACTAGGAGCAGGGACATCATGTTTCTTCTTATTGGCTTGTTCCTTTGTGAGACCACGAGGACGTGTTGGCATATTGAGTGGTGGTAGAGATGTTAGTGAGTCAAAAGTGTCTGATGAGTCAGAAGAAAGGTTAATGATGTGTTGATTGGAAGCCATGGATGTATTGTTGACTGGAGGTATGATAATTAGGGATTTGATTTGAAGTGGAGAGATTTGGGGATAATTAGCATTTATTTATAAGATCACCCAACCGCGTGTCTTTATTACAATTAATGCGAGGCAGTTTGGAGATAACTAAGGGTTCTTTGAAATTTGAATTAAGAGATCTTTTTTAAAGATATTTGGTTTCCACTGACGGGTAGATTCTGCTGATCAAAACTGTGGATGGTTCTGTTGACCATAGTCAACGTTTGATTATTTTCTGCGGATTGACCATTTTGCTTTCAGCCGTTTGATTTGGTTTCTACGGATGAGTCAGTTAATTGGGATTTGCCTTAGTTGATTATTGGTCAAAGATTTCTTTCCAATAATTCATATAAGTTTCACTCCACATTTGGTAACTTCCATAATTAACCAAATCGTGTATATCCCACTCCCAAGTTAACTGATTCACTCTCGCTATAAAATTTCATAAACCATTTCAACATTTTTCAGAACTCCCAACCCTAATCTCTACTTCTCAATCAATGGCTGAACTATATTTCAAAGGAGATCATAACAAACATGCTTTTCTTGGTCATGACAAGAATGATGAAGATTATGTGGGCATGATGGAATTTCTTCAAAGGTCCAAGATTTGTTATGCTCTGCTCTAATATCCAGATGTTATTCATGAGTCTCTTGTTGTACAATTTTGGGAAACTACTCAAATTAGGACTGTTGAAGATGGACCAACAGAGATTGTTGCTGTTATTGATGGGGAAGAATATGTGGTTACTGAGTCATTGGTCAGGACCAAACTACAGTTGGATGATGAAGGAGGGGTGACTAATTTGCCTAAGAGTGAGATACTTAGAGGGCTTCAGGCTGCTGGTTATACTGGTGATGGGAAAGTATGGTACAAGAATCTGTTTTGTCCAAAATGGAGGTTTTTGACACACACCTTACTTCAGTGCATGGGTTCTAAGTCTGGTGGATGGGACCAATTCTCTACAGACAATGTTCTTGCCATTGTGTGTCTCTCTCAAGGAAGAACATTCAACTTTTCTAGGTATATCTTTAATGCTATGCTTGAAAATGTTAAGGATACAAAACTTAAATATTTACTGTATCCTAGGTTTCTTTAAATCATTTTAGACATTGAGACCAATGACCCCACTCACTTGCCTGTTAAGGGTTTATCTAAAAAGTTGTTTACCCAAATGAAATTTAAATTTACTGGTGAACAAAGACCCTTACTTCCAGACATGTTGCCTGGTGGCAATCCTCCTGATGGAGTAGCTGCTGATGTAGCTACTGATGCCCCGGTGGGAAATCCCCCTGATGGAGAAGCAGCTGATGTAGCTGCTGGTGGTCAGGATTCCCCTGATGCTCAAGCACCAGAGGATTCTCCTGAAAGAACTGAAGATGCTCCTGATGCTAATGCATCAGTTGCTTCTGATGTTCAGCCTCCACTCTCTCTAAGGTTACCTACACCTGTATATTCACCAATGGATATCCATTCTCCTGAGCATGAGCTCAATGAGAATTTAGGCTTTGACCAAAATGTACACTCACCACAATTTACCAGACTTCCTTCACTTAGTCCTTTGAGACCTCACTTTGAGGATCATGTAGATGTAGATGTAAATTTAAATTATTCTACCCACAGGACCAATGATGCTTCCCACACCACAGATATCCCTGTTGGTGGAGCTGAAGGTCCTGTTACTCTCACTTCTGTATCAGCTTTGTTGAACAGGTATGCATCTAGGGTGGACAAGTTGGAGAATGATCTGAACTTCACCAAAAAGAATCTCAGCAATGCTGTTCTGACTCTAATTGGAAGAGTTAAGAAGTTAGAGGGTAAGCTTAAGCAAAGAAAGAAACAAGGTGTGGTGTATGACTCAGATGAGGACTGTACTAAAGCATCTGACAACATTGACTTAGAAGGCCTTGAACTTCTTGCTGCTACCACTTTGGAGAGTGTTCAGAAGAATGCTGACATTAGGCCTGAACCATCTGTTGCTCCAACTGCTGATGTTGCTCATTCTACTGATGCCAGTGTTCCAAAGGACTCCAGAGATAAGAAGTCTGCTGGTGTTGCTCATTATGTCAGAAGGAAGCATTCTGCTGATAAGAAGTCTGCTGATGCTCCTAGCAATAAGACTTCTGCTGATGTTCCTATAAAGGAATCTTTTCCTACTACTTTGCCAGAAGTGGGAACTCATGGTCCATCAGTAGATATCCAAGCTGATCTCTCTCCTGCTTCTCCTGATAAAACTTTTGTTCCTCCTGAGAAGCAAGATAAAGGAAAGTCTATATTGATTGATCAAGACATTCCTTCCAGAGTCAAATCAAAGGAGGAACTTGCTTATGAAAAACTTAGTGAGAATGTTGCTGCACATTTGCAAGCTAAAGAGGATGCTGCAGTTACTAAAGTTCAATTAGATTTGAAAGCCTCAGAAGCATTGGCTAGAAAAATTCAAGATGATTTGGATAAGATGGGACCTCAATTTACTACCACCTTGCCTGCTGAAAGAAAAAAGGAGCTTGATGAAATAGCTAAGAATCTTACTGCTGAACAATGGGAGAATTTGGCTGAACAAGCTGCTTCCAAGCCTAATTTGGGTGAATCTGAGCTTGGAGTTGATAATCCTGCTTTTGTTCAAATGATGGTTGAAAGGGGAAGATTGAAGAGACAACAGGAGGCAGAGATTAAAGCTAAGTATCAAAAGGAAAGACCTTGGACAAAGAATGAAATAAAGAAATATATGAGGAATTTTGTGAAGAATCAGGGATGTTCTATGTTTGGGTCAGGCTGGACTCAAAAGAAGGTTTGGGGATTTTCAGATAAGCAGCTCACCTTCTACTATGACAAGATCATTTCAAATCTTCATTCCTCTGGTATAAATGTTCAAGATGTTTTGGAGTTTAGAGGAAGACTATTGGATGAGCCTCAAGCTAAGAAAGCTAAGATTCATGATACTGCTGCTCAACCTGCTGAATCTATTGGGTCTTTTCATGGTGGTCAGGAGAATGTGCAACATCCTTCAGTCTTGACTCAGAAGGATGCTACTCCTGATGCTCAGATGGATGATACTCCTGCTGCTTCTCATCATGCTACTGCTGAATCTCATCCTGATACTACTGAAGCTCCACATGATGTTACCAATGATGCTTCAGAAGATACTCCAATTGAAGTACCAGATGATGATGATTTTGCAGATGTTCCTGCTGATACTTCCAAACAAGTGCCTAAAGAAGAACCTACTGATGGTCCTTCTATTCCTATAAATACTGGCACTAGGAGAAAGACTAAAGCTATCAAGAGGAAAGCTCCAAAAGATATTCCTTTAGAGGATAGTACTACTTTCTTTGATTATGCTGCTGATGATGGTCAAGACCCTGTTGTATGGGAGAAAATTGTGAAGTGGGAACTGGTTGATTCTGTGCTTGGCCAAGGAAAAGTGAATGTCATAACTAGACACGATGGAACTACTAAGGCATTCTTGTTTCTGAGTCAGATCTTACATATGGTGGACAAGCAAGATCTTCTCTCACTTTATGATTGGGTTACCAAGTACTATCAAACTCATTCCCCTGATGATATTGGACTGTATTTGATGGGTGATTTGCAGATTTTGTGTGATTATTATAAAGGTGATTCTGGTGTAAGGTTTCAAGTATGGAAAGGTCAAAAGACATGGGTGGTTGAATATTGGAAGTTCTTTCCACTTCTTAATGTTCATATGATTGTTACAACCACTGGTAAGACCTTGTATTGCTGGGCTGATGTTCTTTACCCAATCACAAAGGAAGTAATGCATCTCATGCTGGAGACAAAGTTATATGTTCCTTTGGATATGACTGAAAATGATCTTCATCTTGCTGAACAATTGGTAAGGTTCATAAGAAGAAGTATCTTGACTAAGAAGGAACTAGCAACCAAGCATGGCATTCAAATGGATTCATATCTACAATGAGTTGATCTTGGTATTGTATTATGTTGTATATTTTTTTTATTTTTTATTTTCTGCTTATTAGTTTAGGAAAAAAAAAAAAAAAAAAAAAAAAAGCTACTAACATATTTTTATAGTTTTGTGTATGTTGTATGCAGGTTTGGTGTTGATTCTTATCACACTCTTTGTGGTCATCAACTTGTCTGATGTTGACTATTCCATCAAAAAGTTGGCTAGTCCAAAGGGTACAGCTTTGGTAAAGACTCATCAAATCTGTTGATAGCTGTAATGGTTTGCTCAAAATCATAGGGTTTTCAACTCACCCATGCTTCATTGTTGAGTAGTTGAAATGGTTGTCAATTGACCATGGATTTTTTCTTTATGGATTCCAAATAATTGGCTAGCCCACATGTATATGGCTTGTGGTAAAGGCAGTGGAAAACCATATTTGGTATTCAATTGACCAAGATGATTATTCATCAATAATTGACTAGTCCTAAGCAAACGGCTACAGGTAAAGACATATCAAATCCGTTTATAGCTGATGATTTGCTAAAAATCATGTGGTTATCAGTGTACCTTTGAACACTTGGCTACTCCAGTAGTGATGGCTATTGGTAAAGAGACATCAAATCCATTATTTTCAATGATCTTAACAATTGGTATCAGAGCGGGTGGCTCTCGATATCTAGAGATTATACAAGGTTTTCGTTGAATAAAGAGCAGTTTTGAAGCAGTTGAAGAATGCAGCAGATCTGGTTTTTGGTTGTCGAATGGAGCAGATTCGGAAAATGTTCTAAAGGTAACAATTATTAATCTTTATGTTAAAGTTACCTCGTATTATTGAAGTCACGTGAGATTGGTTGTCTCCTCGAATTATCAAATCACGTGGGATTGTTTAATTGTTTAAAGTAATCATGAGTCGATGCAAATTCATAAGAACCTCGTACCAATTAATGTCAGTATGTCGGTTATTATGGGACTAGTTAATTGATTGTTTCATACTGATACCGAAAATTCATTGGCTGCTGCTGTTAAATTACATGGCGACAAAGGGGTACACCGTACACGGTTATTCATGGGTCAATGTTTATTGATTGGATAATGGAACAAGGTAAAATATGATTTACATATGTTATTCTCGTACTGGTATTTTCATAATGGTAATTGGTCCTACAATCTTGTTACCTCGTAAAAGTTATAGTGGGTCGGTGGATCTGGTTAAAGTTCGTACAACATATGTTGAGTGTGGAACTGGTTTGTCGTTTAATGAATTTGTCAAAGAAACCTAGTACCAATTTATTGTTGTGGATTTGAATGATTGTGGGGTTGTCGAATTATTATTAATAGATCAAGAAAGATTGGTGCTTAATTGTTCATGGGACGGTGGTCAAATTAATTTTCTTATTCGCAATATGAGTCAGTTATTTGAGTAATATTATTTGATCATGTATGAGGAGAATCGGTGCTATCATTCTTTTTGAGGAGATGATTTGCACACTTTGTTTTTTGATTGGGACACTCATATGTACAACGGTTAAATCAGTGTACATTCACAGTACAACAGTTTAATGCACATAATTGAGTGTCCCAATCAAAAAATTGAGTGTGCAAATCATTTCCCTTCTTTTTGGCTTAAATAATTGGTTGGTACTAATTGCAAGTGGAGCGGATCTGTTTGTCGTTTTCTTATTCATTGGGTGGCGGTGAATATTAATGGTTTGTTATGTTGCTACTGATGAATATTTTGTTTGTCGTTTATTGTCTATGTTGGATTTGTGACGCATGTGTTGCTGCTATTATGTCAATTTATTATTTTTGTTCTCAAATGGGGTACGATGAAAAGTTATTTGATTATATGGTTTGTCGCTTGTGGTTTGCAAGCGTATCCCTCCCGTTGTTGTGATTGGTGATTTGATTGGAGGTCATAGGTTGGTGATATTTATGCTAGTTGAAAAGTGGATTGGGTATCCTCGTTTTTCATTGGTCGAGGTTCAGTACTATGTGATGCTGCTGATTGTGGAAACGAATATTGTTTCTGCTGAGGTTTTAGCTTTGGTAAACGGATCTGGTTTTTATTTGGAGATTCGTGAGTGATAGTGATTGGTCATACACATGGAAAGCAGTTATTATTGTTATTCGCCTTGAGTAAAAAGCTAACAAAAGATTGGTTGTCTAGCTGTGGGTTGACTTTTGCTTCACGTGGGTCAGTATTTAATTATGGCATATGGATCCGGTCTGATATGTAATTGGTGAGACTTTATTTGGCTCATATCTGCTGCTACATTTTTTTGTTACTACTGATGACATTGTTCTTATTTCTGTTGCTGATGATTTTTGGTTCCTACTTACCCGTTCCTACTGATTGGTTGTCCGTTCCTGCTGATACATACGATGGTTCTTGCTGACTTTTTTATGGTTCCTGCTGGCTTGTTGTATACTTTTTCTTTTGGTCGGTTTTGGTTCCTACTAGTCATGTGAGATTACTAATGGTTAGGGAGGACAGAGTTATCAACCATCATCATTTTGTTGAGAAGATTACTTGATGAAGACATTTGATTATTGCTTGTTTGATGTTGTAATTGATTTTCCCAAGTATTGTGTTCTTATCATATCTTAAAAGGATCAGCAGCTTTTTAAGATAACTTGCTTGGTTTGTATAGTGATGAAGACTTGACGACTCTAGTGAAGGGGTACGATCCATTTTCTTGTGCTTAATGCGTACATTTGCTATCACATAAAGGAGTTACGTTGTAGTGCTCAGTGTCTCATTGGATAAGTCGATGAGGAGTTTGTCAAGAGGCCGTCACGTGATTAGTGCAAGACATAAGATGCAAGGTTGGGAGATTCCATTTCTTCATCAAATCAGTTATATTTGATTTTCTTCATCAATGATCACTCCATGGAGCCTACTGGATTCAAGAGATGGCAAGTATACTTTTAAGGGGAAGCTTATTGTTAATATACTTGGCCATCCTCTTACACTTTGTGCTGGTGTGCTTACTTGCTTCTGCTGCTCGTTCCTGTTGCTCGTTACTGCTGCTTGTGTTACTAGTTAAAGTTATTATCATTATTATTAATTATTAGTTGGTTCCTAAGATGGTTAGTCTATTCTTAAGGGGAAGCTTGTTAACCATCTACATGCATCACTTGAGGGGAAGCGTTTACAAGATGCACAAGACCCTTATTAGAAGATTACAAAAAGGGGAAGAATAGTTATGATGTGCAGCTTATTATTGGTGATGACATTGTTTCTTCATGCAGATTGTTTTGTAATATCAAAGAGGGGAAGATTGTTGGGAATTACAAGATTTGAAGATTACAAAACCACGAGCAAGAAAGAAGAAACAAGAGGGACCTAATTATAAAATAGTTAGCTAGCTTGATTAGTAAGCTAGGTTTTTATGTAAACCCTAGCCTCTCTATTATATAAAGAGGGACAGGGCGTTGGTTTTAGTATTGAAGTAATAGAAAACTCTTTCAATGAGAGTCTAGACACACGATTATAGCGTGTGTATATTAGTAGTGTAGTAGTTTATTTTATGTTTCAATAAAGAAAACCTTGGAGTAATGTTGATGTTATTCTTGTTCTTATTCCGCTGTGCACGTTAACATTACTATACCCTAGATGGGCTTAAATGATCTTAACAATCGTATGGTATGTGAAGATTGTGAAGCAAATAAAGCTACAAATGAGGTACAATCTAAAACCAAGCATTTTTGCTATGATTAATTTATATTAGAGTTTTCAAAATTAGAAAATAACTTCAAACATTTTTGCAACATAGACCCAAAAATAATTCTTAAAAATGAATCTTCAACATCCATTGAAAGTAACTTTGAAAAAGAAATAATTTTAGAAGATAAACTGTCTAGACTTAAAAGTAATATTGAAATTGATATTGAATGTAAAAAATGTCAAGACTACAAACAAGAAATTAGAAAGAAAAATGAAAAAGCAAAAATATTAGCTAAATTTGAAAATAGTTACAAATCTTTAAAATACTTACTTAATATTCAAAAGTCATTTGATGATAAAACTGGCTTAGGATTTAATGCAAATGATCTTTCAACAACTAAATTAAGGCAAATAAAATTTGTAAAACCTAGTAGAGAAATTTATAATTAATATTATTTACATCTATTATTAATTATATAAGTCAAGAAAGTCATTGTTTGTTTGTTAAGACAAACTATTGATGAATTCTTGTACTCCTTGGCGACATCCTCACAATGTGCATTCTAATGCAATGGATGTCCTCAACTAACCATCTCGGACCCATGAGAATCTGGGTACCAAGTTGTTTTCCATGATTAGGTAATAAACGAACGAAGAGACGTTTCTATATTTTACAATGGATCGCTCACTTTCAAAACATTCTTATGAAGACTGGTGAATCATATTACTTTGAATCATATTCTACACACGATTAGCAAATGACGTAGTTGCAGCCATTAAAGGAATTGATGATAAGATCTTCACTGTTGGAGTGTTGATTTTGAGTAGTATTCAAAGTAATTTCTATTAGTGACAATCAAAAAGGGTGTCTAATATTTCATCACTTAATTAAGATGAATTGTTAGACTACCTCAAGATGAAGGAATCAAACGCAAATATTTTTGACAAACAAGACTCATGAAAAAGGAAATACCTCCGTTGAAGATATTCAAGTCACCTCATCATTCTACGTTCTAGTTATCAAACATGATTCGGATCAAGCCACTTTGGTCGTCAAAGTCGTTGAATGTTCACTTTGCTACGATATCATGTTTTGGCTAAACATTGAAGATGTCAACCAACTTTCACGCACTCACTCATTAAGTAAAGCTAAACATAAGGTAAGTTTTCTTTTCAAAAACTCATTTATATTACACTATATCTAAGTATGTCATAATTAGTCTATAAAATATGCTAAAGGTTATTGGTTGCCTTGTTCATATATTATTAGTTAAATATTGCTAATATAATATATATATTTGAACTCAGTTTAGTTGACCCTCTAGGTATTATATTTTTTGCCCACTTTTTAATTCATTATTGAATATAAAAATCATCTATGATCACTAGTAGAATGTTTATCATTAAGGTTAAATAACCAATCTAGCAGCAATAATAGATATGTTATAATATAACCTAGGGTTAAGATTGGTTAGTGTAGAATACAATGATGAAATAAGTATATTTTACAACCATAGATGATAGTTTATATCCCTCTAAATTATATTGCATTAAGCCTATATGATTATGTCATCACTCACTTATGCTCACAGTTTACATACAAAGAGGTTATATGCGACAATAGGCTTAGCCGATTCTCTTGAATATGTGATCTTCTACAAACACACCTTTAAATCCATGATTAATGATTCTTGTTGTCAAAAATCTAATATCATGCATAAAAACTCACACTTTGAATAATAATCTTTCAAATAACTACCACATTTTTCAACAACATATTTTGGAATATGAATAACCACAACTTTATCCTAATCAAAAATCAAAGATTGGGAAAATTTCTTTTTCCCTTTTATTGACACATTTTGAAGCAAAACCCAATCTATCTTACACAAATATACACATGAATACACTTCAAAGCATTGTTGAATAATGCTAAAAACGTTTTTCTTAAGCCATCTATGATAATCTCACTTTTTCATATACTTTTATGAACATGACATTCATAATAAAACCAAATCATTCCAAGAGAATCATGGTTTGCCTACTTGAATCTTGTTTGCAACAAGTCTTGATGTCCTTACAATCATATCTCATCTTTTGTTGCACATAGACACTACTTAGAATCAATGAACTAGTTCATTAATCTTATTAATTAATCATTAGTTTAACATGATTTGTTGTCTCTTAACTTATATAATTTGCTTGCTTGATGAGTAGGTTGCATGCTTATTAAAGATTTCTTGTGTACTTAATCTTTGTAGATAATTTGTTTTATATACATGACTAGCATATCCTATATTGCCTCAAAGAGCGAACTTGCTTAAAACCAAACCCAAACACATAACCTGATCTAAAAATTTATGCCAAAAACCCATTTTTGGTAATCTGGAAAACACCAGATGGGTGGCCCCCTTAAATTACAAGGCAGCCCCCTTAATTATTAAGGGGACCGGCCCCAATTTAAGGGGACCGGCCATCTGATGGTCGGCGTTACTATTTTCTTTTTCACTTTTTGACCCATTCTCACCCTATACTTCCCAAAATTCACAAACACATTTTGTCCTAAGCTACCCCTCAAAATTTACCTTCCTAAATCACACTTTTCTTACACTATAAATACATCTCCTTCATCATTAATGATCATCCAACCAAACATGTCATCCCCCAACAACCCAATATCTAAACTCTCAAAAGTTGCTAAGATCTCCATAAAACCCTTTTGGAGGAGAAAGATTGACTCTTGTCAAAACTTAATTGATGTTGTTCCAAATCAACCAATACCTAAACCTTATACTCATACAAATGACCCATCTCACAAACAAAGCCAAACACTCATACTTGGTTCCACAAATGCTCCTTCTCATGATAAGCATGAACAATCACAAAACAACAATCCTAACCTCATTGCCAATACTTCACATGTTGCTCATTCAAGAAAAACACCATTCACTCATGAAGTATCTCTTCCATCCATATCATGCTTTCATGATTACCCACGCTCAAACATGTCTCCACCACCAAGAGTGCCACCACCACATCCTACAACTTCACATGCCATTCCTATGTTGCATGTTCAAACCTTCACCCAAGACAACAACCATACTCCACCACCATTACCTTCCTCCGAACACTTGAAGTTCGTTGAGGAGCTAAAAGAAGCACATGAGCTTAGTGCTCTTCTAACCTTACATCTTACTCAACGCAATTTGGATCCACCTCCATCTAGCTCACCCTCATCACCACACAACCCAAATCAAATTGAGAAGCATGTCAACAATTGCCCTTGTTGCATTTTTCTCCAACAACAAACCATTGCATTGAATGAGCACTTTACTTAGATTGAGTATCTTCTCACTAGATCTCAACAAACACCATCACTTGAACAACATCTAAACCCTCAACCAATAAACTCAAGTCCAAACTCACCACCTCTAAGCTCTCCACCACCAAATTCACCAAAATCCATGAAACCAAAAATATACCTCCATTGAGCCATCAACATGATCCCCACTCAACCACTATTGCCTAAGCATACTATATGCTTATGTTTTTCATTTTTTAAATAAAATACCTCAAGCTTTTGGGATACAAGCAAGTTCGAGGACACTCTCTCTTGGCAAAATAAGATGTTCTACTTGGTTTAGAATTCTAGTATTATGAATGATGTAACAATGATTATGTGTTTGGCATAATCATTTTGAATTAATAAATGCTTTAATATGTGTTTCTAATATTCCTTTGCCATGCTTATCATTAGTTTCTATTATGCTATATATATATATATATGCTTATGCTTCTAATATTTTTCTTGCAAGAATTCCATAGCTCGATCCCTTAGTGCCCTCAAACGAGGGGGAGCACACATCAAGGGGAAGCTTTCTATTACGTTATCATTCACACATGAAACTTGTTGGCTTAAACCTTTTCGATTCTACAAAAAGGGGGAGAAGTGAATATAAACTCACTAAATACTCGTCTAATATTCCTTTGCCATGCTTATCATTTTTGGTATTAAATTAAAATGTTTAATTAACCATAAATATGTAAATTCAAATTTTCAACCAAAAATAGCAAAAATGATCCACAAAAATCTTCACTACAAAATGAAAATTCTGGGCAACGTTTAAAATGGGCGGCCCCTTAATTATACTAGGTGGCCCCCTTAATTATTAAGGGGACTGGCCACGCTCCTGCACAGTATTTTTCTCCCTATAAATACTGGACTATTCATAGATTTTTTCCTCACCTTTTTGCACAAAAACATTCTGTCCAAATCTCTCTAAATCAATTCCTTGATCATATAATCATAAGCTTTTGTTTCCAAGTGATTCAAGCTTCAACACTCAAGTGCAAAGAGAAGAATACTTCTATTAATCAAGACTAGAAGTATTACAACTTAGTATCATCTTGCTATCTAAGTGGTTAGTTCATTTCAACTTGTAAATTATTTATTGATTGGTGTATAAGGTGTGTATATTGGTTAGCTCGATTTTAACATAGGAACTAGATTAGTTGAAAGTGTGAAATTGTACTAGAAGCAAAGAAGTAGAATTGTATAGAAGTAGTAGTTGGTAGTGAAGACATAGAAGCCTTGAAGTAGTGAAGACTTAGAAACCTTGAAGTGGTGAAGACTTAGAAGCCTTGAAGTAGTGAAGACTTAGAAACCTTGAAGTGGTGAAAACTTAGAAGCCTTGAAATAGTGAAGACTTAGAAGCCTTGAAGTATTGAAGACATAGAAGCCTTGAAGTAGTGAAGACATAAAAGAATTGAAGTAGTGATAAGATAGAAGTTGTAAAATAGTGAAAAGATATAGGCATCAAGTAGTGAAGAAGCAAGAGTTGTGAAGAAGACAAGAAGGTGTGAAGAAGTTTTGGTGTGATTGAAGTTGTGAGATTGGTTCTAGCTATGATTAGAACCCGACATTTAGCTTTGTATCGTTAATGTGGTGTAAGCTAAGGTGTGTAAGGTTTTCTCCGCCATAAGGGAGCTCGTTGACTTAGTGAAGAAAACTCTCGAGTTTGGTGCTCGGGGAGTGGAGTAGGGCATGGAATGTGTCCTTGTAGCCGAACCACTATAAATCCTTTGTCCCTCGGTTTGATCTTTCCATCTCTCACTTTTTGCTTGCTTACTTATTTACGTTTCGTATATAGTTATAATAGCTTGTGTTGTGCATACTTTGATTTCACATAAAATCAAACTAAGTTCCATTCATAAAACAAATTTCCTAATAACCATTCTAAAAGAACATAGGAGTAATAGATAATATTGGTGTTTTCATACTAAACAATAATCAAAGGTTTTTCAAACATACAAATTGAATAAACTTGAATCTAGTGTTTTAAAAACAAAGTTTTTATAAATTTAAAAAGAGGGAAAACTATTCAACCCCCTTCTGGTTTTCCACAAACATAACAGGCCCTAACAAACATACGAACACATAATCAGCATATTGGCATCTCTCTGTGAGGAATACAAGATAATATTTCATCCAGTAACTCAGGACAAATCAAAACCCACCAACAATAATAACATCGAACACATTGATCACCACATCAATCGAAATCCTAATAGTGCGGGTAGAGACCCAAATAGGCAAACACATAGTGAATATTGAAGTGCATACATGGGAAAAACACAACTCAAGCAACACAACACTAACCTAATTACAGCAAGTACGTGGACACGCGATACCTAAATCAAATCCATCATAGAGTATACTATTAGAGTCATGACTAAGACATAGGATTTAAACATAATCAGGACAATAAGACATACCTAGTGATCTTAACAGAGGATTTGATAAGGAGGGTGAGCGATCTAGCGATTAGGACGAGAGGAAGTGTGGTGAGAGAGTTTAATTATTTTGCAAAAAAATGAGAGGTAATCGCTGACAAGGGCTATTATACTTAAGGTTATCTATCACTTAATTGCAAAACTAACCCTTGTACTAAATAGGACAATGACAACTATTACTTAATTGCAAAACTGACCCTTGTACTTAATAGGACAATGGCAACAATGCAAACACAAGGCACACATACTAGGAATATCAACAGGGCAATAACAGGGAACAAACAAACCTAAGCAGGCAGCAACACACTACAGGGATAACATATAAAGCAATTATTAACTCTCCCCCTCAAACAATGACCTCATTATAAATCAGAGTACATTGATTGATATGGCAATAAGCAATAAACATTGTCACCCCATGCACAAATATTCCTTAATTAAATTCAGCAATATGTAGTAACAAATGCAGGCATGTAGGAATACACAAAATGTCAGAAGAGACCCGGATATAAAGTAATTTGTGATGAAAATAAGTCATGAAGGCCAAGTTACCATTTTAAGTAACGGCAAAATAAAGACATGTTTTGTCATTCTGTTCAAACTTCATTTAAAGACCCGTGCCATTATTGAATAACATTTCTAGGACCGTAAATGTTATCGATGCCAGTGTCACAATTCGTAATTTCAGGTCATTTTCCAAATCCCGACAATTTTACTATTCAATGGTTACTATTCACCGTTTACTATTCACCGGTCACTATTCATCATTTTACTATTCATCGTTTTCGGAGTCAGTTTGTGATTCCGAGAAGCGTTCAGAAATTTTACTATTCATGTGACACTATTCATTTCCGGAGGGAAATCACTATTCACGATTGCCGTTCATTTCATCGTAAACTGAGTTTACGGGTCTTCCAATTCGCGTAACCAATGTGGTTTGGCTGCAAATTCATGCATCCTTCATTTATGACATTTCATATAGACTGGAGTAGTCTATATATATCATTAGTAACATCATCAGTACTTTAGAACCTACACGGATATGCATTATTTCTATATACGTATGTTTTAAATTTGTAATTAACGTTACCACTCAGTTTTTACTACGAACGTATACCCAATACTCCCGACTACGATCCTAATATATTTTCATACTCATTATAATAATATAAAAATTATATTATTAATTTACCCGGTGTTTTGAAATCAATTACTATATTTCACGGTCGGAGCTTATAACTCCGTCGGTTTGCGAAATTTCAACACGATATTTATTCTAACACTTGACTTTTTTAACAATTATTTTTAGGGTATTTTTATACTTCCAAGATTATTACAAAAGTCCCAAGAATATTTTCCGACGTCCAAGTTAAATTCTTTACATCTTACGTTTAATTACGTATAACTTTCGTTAACTACTAAACTAAATACCCGATACATATTTTTACTACCCAATACACTCAATATATATATTTTATACAAATTAAAGTCATGTTCTTCCAATTCCTTCCTAATAGCCGCCCCTCCCCCTATATTGTATGATAAAAACACAACAAAATCTACCAAATCTAACATTTTAAACATGTGATGAGACAAACTAATTAATTTTGTGTGCTTGACCAAGACTTTGCCCCCTTTTCTTTTCCATAAATTCGGCAAACCAAGAGACCAAAACAATGAGATATTTTGACTACTTTGACTCCATCTAGCTATATATACATACATCAACTAACTACACATTTTAGTTACAAGAAAAATACAATCATCTCCTACACACATACACAAATCGACCCACCCAAGAACAAAGAAGAAATCACAAATTTTTCAAGATCAAGGTGTTTATCAAGACCTAGTAATAATCTAGTTTGGGTTTTGAAATAAAAACCACAAAGATTAAATGGGTTTTCATCATCACTTCTTAATAATCATCACAAGTAAGTTACTAATAATTTTTCCTACTCTTTTAAATATCTACTTGATGTATTTTCAAGTTATATTAGCAAAAACATGCAAATATACTATGATCCATACCACTTATTGTTTATTTTTGTTTATAAACATAGATCTATAATTTTTACTAGTAATCTCATGAGATCCACCAAGATTGGTGATGTCTAGGAACCCATGACACCCTAAGAAGGTGTATGGTAGGATTGGGTACTTGTGGAGTTGATTTGAGATAGTTTGGGTAAGATCTAAACAAGTCTTGAACTAGAAAAATTGATTTTTACAAACTATATAAAGGTTCTGTCCAAAAATGTAAAACCTGGAAAGATCAGTGGGTTTTGGGTAACTTTGGACCAAAGATTTAGAAAATACATTCCGAGACGAAACTATGGCCGAAAACGGGGATAAAATCCGAGTTACGACGAAGAAGTTATGATATTTTCAATTTTAACGACGAAAACTATTTTCTGAAAAATACCTTGCTGTCCCACGATTTTAGTGGACTGTTTCGAGGCCTAAAACTTGATCTAGCCATCCCGACTTATCAAAAATATATTAGTATACTTGATTACCTTCGCGGGGATATAAAGAACATAGAAAACGGGCTTATAACGAAAAAGATACAAGTGTTTGAAATCCGACGATACATATATTTTTCCATCAGCTTTTGTATTACCATTTTTGCCGCAAAACTGTCTTTGCGAGACACCACTTTCACGGCTGTTTTTCTTCATGATCGGATCAATTTGAGTCCGAGCCGTAGTTTTATGAAATCAAGATCTTCCAACAAGCTTTTCAAATCATTTGGCCGTCCGTCGAATAGACTTATAACGAATAAACTACGACCTCATCTATATACCCGATAAACTATATATATTTTGACAGCTTTTACTATAATGAAATTTTCTAAGTGTTGAACATAATACTTTCAAGTAACAACAATAAGAGTCGATTTTCTCATCGATCGAGACCCGTATCGCCAAAAGTTAAATGACACGACTTCAAGATATTGTTACAAGGTTTTCAAAAACACCGAGTTTCATCACTAACCCTTAACGTACAACATTTCGCGACTTGTTTTGCGAGGCCATTTTGGGCATATTTTCAAGTTATGAAAATGCTATTTTTGTGACGAAAACCTTATATTTGCCGATAAGACACTAAACCAGGATCGTGGAGTACCGTTTCAACATATCTACACGAAAAGTGGTTATTAACTTAACGAGACGTCAAAAATGTATTTTTGACGATAAACACTATTTTCAAAACTAACGAGTGGTATCGATAACATACGTATTTGCATGTGTAACATTACTTCATTTCTTACATTAGATCATATCATTCATATTAGGTTGCGATTAGAGATCGTGCCTCATTTCGTGTATTCATTGTTGTCATCGTAGCTATTGCACCAGGTGAGTTCATAACCCCTACTTTTACTTGTTTTACAACTGTTTTGGGGGAAGATACATGCTCCTTACTATTTAAATTCAATGCTTGTTTTACTTGAACGCGATTCATTTTCTCAAACATTACTGGATGGTTGAAATACTTGATTTATTACTTGAATACATTATGAATTACTTATTCCATCCTTGATTACTTTCTTATGAAAACAAGTTCTTGCTTTTGCGGATATAAATATAAAACTGTACTTTGCCTGAGTTACCTATTACTGCCACTGAAGTCCCCTTTATCATGAACCGTTAATTACATGCGTGTGAGCGCGAATGCTGTGGATAGATCTATTTGGGTTGACACCCCGTCCGAGTTGGTCGCGCCAACCTGTTAAACGGACGCATATCATTCGGATTATTTTCGAGTGTCTGGCAAACACTTATTGGGGCATTTTATGCTTGATTGCATACGATTACGTCGAGCTTCGGGGTCATGAGCTTTAGGCACTGTATACCTTATTTTTAGCTGTGACATGGTATTTGTTATATTGTCTTGCTAATGAAAATCTCATGTTCCGCAAATGACTTGTTTACTTAAACATATTACTTTTGGCAGTGGGTTGTAAACACACAGGTTACAAGTCTCTTATGGCGGGACTTGTAACTGAGTGGATTTACGATGCCTTTGCTGGGAAATACTTGATTTCTGGAAAATACTTGTTTACCGAAAATACTTGTTTACTGGAAATACTTGTTTACTGGAAATACTTGATTACGGGAAAAATACTTATTACTAAAATCTATGAACTCACCAACCTCGTGTTGACGTTTTAGCATGTATTTTCAGGTTCTAAGCAATGGCACGCTACTGGAGGTTTTGGCAGGACATGGCTTGGTCATAGAAGACTCTGATATTCTTATGGGGACCGTTTTAAACTATTTAAAGGGCTTACTTCCGCACTACTTTTAAAAATGTAAATTCAACATTTTTGATTAAGCTATTTTATTCTAAATGAGTCAAGTGAAAACCATTTTTGAACTTGTGTTGTAATACCAATTGAGTTACACCCCAGCTACTTGTATGCTTCCGCTGGACCCGATTCTGGGGGTGTGACAGATTGGTATCAGAGCTTTGGCTATAGCGAACTAAGTGTTTTTAAAACCTAGACTATAGCTACTTTTACGAAAACTTAACCCTATGACCGTCACGTGCCTGCCTGCCAAGATGATGCCTCATTTGTAGTTTGTTGCTGACTTAGGTGATGAGATTTGTGTCTCATTATCTGATATACTATATTCATTTATCATAGTTGATTACTATAACTATCTTTCATATAAGCATGTTCATGTATCATATATTTCACCGCGTTATGTTTTTCCTTGCATAGTTTCATCATTTGACCTCGAGTTTGGTCACCTGCTTTTGTCTTTCAGAACGTCTTGGTACTTGTGAAGGACATGGTATTAGTATAACTGAGCTGAGTATTTTAAAATTCATGGAACCTCGGTGGAATATAGACTGGTCATCTATATTCGACCCGGGATAGTGAGATATAGGCTGACCACCTATGTCTGACTCAGAAGTGAATTTTGCAACACTGAGAATGGTTATAATAAGATTATGTCTGGATTGAATTCTCAACTCATTTCCAAATGTTTCATTCATGTGTGTGTATACTCTCGTTATTGGAACCTTCATACTTTTCATCACTTCGTAAACCACCGATTGGAAGCATGTCAGCTTGTCATTTTATTTCATGAACTTTCATATTTATGCACAATACACTCATATCACAGTATTTTCTTTTGTCACAATCTCATTTTGTTGCAGTTGTCACAGTCTCTTCCCTTCTCACCATCACTATCATTTCTTTTCCCCACCCCCATATATACAAAGAATTAGGTGACACTCTATAGATTCCGATGTCACTCATCCCTCACTACTCCCTATATTGATAAGTGGATATTATCAATGACCTCCCTAGGAAAGACTTTCCATACCTTCTATGAGGAGGATACCTCGGTACAGTAAGACCATTCAAAACTCAATAGAAACCGCAAGATATCACAAAACCATTCGAACCACTATCACTGGCCTGATCACCAAAAAAAAAAAAAAAAAAAAAAAAAAATTTCTACCATCTAGAAAATATTGGTTTGGCTGAATTACAGGATTTGTTTCGATACGAGTGCTCGCTAAGCCACACCATAGAGATAAATCCAACCTCTTAACCAAGACTATAAATTGAACATGTCCTCACCAATAGACTTTATTCGAACATGTTAGACACCTATGCATTTGTGCAGACATACCTACCTGGCTATTTTATCCTCTTAATACTTTCACTTTAAAATGGATTTTTCTCCAAACTACCGTTATACAAAACATATATCTTGTAAGAAATACTTTTCTGATGCTCTTATTTTGACAAGCAAATTCCTTTTGGCTAATCTTTTACAAAACTATTGAATATTACAAAATTTCAAACATCGATCTTTGGTAAACCATATTATCCACCTTATGTTGAAAATTTTCCTATATTGCATAACTACTAAATTTTGAAACATCAAGAAGGATGTTACCTAAAAAGCCGTTTGCTTAAACTTGTAGATTCATTTATTTGGGGAAGGTTTATGAACAAAACACAATCTCAAAACAAACTTTGAAAATCAATCACTATATTACCTCATTTATACCTTTAGGAGTTTGTGAGTTGATGACCTATAACTTGGGGAAAATCTTAGTAATGGAGACTAAGCACCGTAGGTGGAGAAAGACTCAATTCATGACATCCTGCGGAAGATCACAACCTTATCCCAATCTATTATTTTCAACAACACCTTTTGACGGACTTAACCTTGTAAGTCTTTCAAAACAAGATTTATGATACCCATTTCAATTATTCCTAATAGAGGAATTTGATTCACCTCAAACTTCTAGCGATTACATTAAAAATTTCTTTGGAACCACACCAACTATCATCTGCAGACCAATGGTCAGAATTTGAGATTGATTCAAACATAGGGAGATATGCCCAAATCGGGTGTGATTGACACTAGAAATGGTTGGATTAACCATTTGCCATAATCAGATTCCTTTAGAACCATAGTTATCACACGAGCTTAGAGACTACACCATTCGAAGCACTCTATGGTCGAAGTGCCAACATCCATTGACGGGTCAAAACTTGGAAAAGCACAACTCACTAGTCCCGTAAGCATTCATGAAATAACCAGGAATTTCCTACAAATCAAGAATCAATTACAAGTTCGATAAGCGGTAAACCACTAGAATTTCAAGTTCGTGGCATGATTGTGTGGAAAGTTCTGCCTAGGAAAGGCATAATACCATTCAGAAAACTTCATAAAGTTAAACTCGATATACACTGAACCATTTACGAATTCTGACAGAGTAGGCCTAGTGGCCGTCAGACTTGAACCTTGTTAGAGCTCAGTAGCTTACACGATTATATCATCATCTTTTAACCAATACCACTCTAGAGACCAACACAAACTGAACTTCGGGACGAAGTTCCTTTTAAGGGGGTGAGAATGTCACAATTCGTAATTTCAGGTCATTTTCCAAATCCCGACAATTTTACTATTCAATGGTTACTATTCACCGTTTACTATTCACCGGTCACTATTCATCATTTTACTATTCATCGTTTTCGGAGTCAGTTTGTGATTCCGAGAAGCGTTCAGAAATTTTACTATTCATGTGACACTATTCATTTCCGGAGGGAAATCACTATTCACGATTGCCGTTCATTTCATCGTAAACTGAGTTTACGGGTCTTCCAATTCGCGTAACCAATGTGGTTTGGCTGCAAATTCATGCATCCTTCATTTATGACATTTCATATAGACTGGAGTAGTCTATATATATCATTAGTAACATCATCAGTACTTTAGAACCTACACGGATATGCATTATTTCTATATACGTATGTTTTAAATTTGTAATTAACGTTACCACTCAGTTTTTACTACGAACGTATACCCAATACTCCCGACTACGATCCTAATATATTTTCATACTCATTATAATAATATAAAAATTATATTATTAATTTACCCGGTGTTTTGAAATCAATTACTATATTTCACGGTCGGAGCTTATAACTCCGTCGGTTTGCGAAATTTCAACACGATATTTATTCTAACACTTGACTTTTTTAACAATTATTTTTAGGGTATTTTTATACTTCCAAGATTATTACAAAAGTCCCAAGAATATTTTCCGACGTCCAAGTTAAATTCTTTACATCTTACGTTTAATTACGTATAACTTTCGTTAACTACTAAACTAAATACCCGATACATATTTTTACTACCCAATACACTCAATATATATATTTTATACAAATTAAAGTCATGTTCTTCCAATTCCTTCCTAATAGCCGCCCCTCCCCCTATATTGTATGATAAAAACACAACAAAATCTACCAAATCTAACATTTTAAACATGTGATGAGACAAACTAATTAATTTTGTGTGCTTGACCAAGACTTTGCCCCCTTTTCTTTTCCATAAATTCGGCAAACCAAGAGACCAAAACAATGAGATATTTTGACTACTTTGACTCCATCTAGCTATATATACATACATCAACTAACTACACATTTTAGTTACAAGAAAAATACAATCATCTCCTACACACATACACAAATCGACCCACCCAAGAACAAAGAAGAAATCACAAATTTTTCAAGATCAAGGTGTTTATCAAGACCTAGTAATAATCTAGTTTGGGTTTTGAAATAAAAACCACAAAGATTAAATGGGTTTTCATCATCACTTCTTAATAATCATCACAAGTAAGTTACTAATAATTTTTCCTACTCTTTTAAATATCTACTTGATGTATTTTCAAGTTATATTAGCAAAAACATGCAAATATACTATGATCCATACCACTTATTGTTTATTTTTGTTTATAAACATAGATCTATAATTTTTACTAGTAATCTCATGAGATCCACCAAGATTGGTGATGTCTAGGAACCCATGACACCCTAAGAAGGTGTATGGTAGGATTGGGTACTTGTGGAGTTGATTTGAGATAGTTTGGGTAAGATCTAAACAAGTCTTGAACTAGAAAAATTGATTTTTACAAACTATATAAAGGTTCTGTCCAAAAATGTAAAACCTGGAAAGATCAGTGGGTTTTGGGTAACTTTGGACCAAAGATTTAGAAAATACATTCCGAGACGAAACTATGGCCGAAAACGGGGATAAAATCCGAGTTACGACGAAGAAGTTATGATATTTTCAATTTTAACGACGAAAACTATTTTCTGAAAAATACCTTGCTGTCCCACGATTTTAGTGGACTGTTTCGAGGCCTAAAACTTAATCTAGCCATCCCGACTTATCAAAAATATATTAGTATACTTGATTACCTTCGCGGGGATATAAAGAACATAGAAAACGGGCTTATAACGAAAAAGATACAAGTGTTTGAAATCCGACGATACATATATTTTTCCATCAGCTTTTGTATTACCATTTTTGCCGCAAAATTGTCTTTGCGAGACACCACTTTCACGGCTGTTTTTCTTCATGATCGGATCAATTTGAGTCCGAGCCGTAGTTTTATGAAATCAAGATCTTCCAACAAGCTTTTCAAATCATTTGGCCGTCCGTCGAATAGACTTATAACGAATAAACTACGACCTCATCTATATACCCGATAAACTATATATATTTTGACAGCTTTTACTATAATGAAATTTTCTAAGTGTTGAACATAATACTTTCAAGTAACAACAATAAGAGTCGATTTTCTCATCGATCGAGACCCGTATCGCCAAAAGTTAAATGACACGACTTCAAGATATTGTTACAAGGTTTTCAAAAACACCGAGTTTCATCACTAACCCTTAACGTACAACATTTCGCGACTTGTTTTGCGAGGCCATTTTGGGCATATTTTCAAGTTATGAAAATGCTATTTTTGTGACGAAAACCTTATATTTGCCGATAAGACACTAAACCAGGATCGTGGAGTACCGTTTCAACATATCTACACGAAAAGTGGTTATTAACTTAACGAGACGTCAAAAATGTATTTTTGACGATAAACACTATTTTCAAAACTAACGAGTGGTATCGATAACATACGTATTTGCATGTGTAACATTACTTCATTTCTTACATTAGATCATATCATTCATATTAGGTTGCGATTAGAGATCGTGCCTCATTTCGTGTATTCATTGTTGTCATCGTAGCTATTGCACCAGGTGAGTTCATAACCCCTACTTTTACTTGTTTTACAACTGTTTTGGGGGAAGATACATGCTCCTTACTATTTAAATTCAATGCTTGTTTTACTTGAACGCGATTCATTTTCTCAAACATTACTGGATGGTTGAAATACTTGATTTATTACTTGAATACATTATGAATTACTTATTCCATCCTTGATTACTTTCTTATGAAAACAAGTTCTTGCTTTTGCGGATATAAATATAAAACTGTACTTTGCCTGAGTTACCTATTACTGCCACTGAAGTCCCCTTTATCATGAACCGTTAATTACATGCGTGTGAGCGCGAATGCTGTGGATAGATCTATTTGGGTTGACACCCCGTCCGAGTTGGTCGCGCCAACCTGTTAAACGGACGCATATCATTCGGATTATTTCCGAGTGTCTGGCAAACACTTATTGGGGCATTTTATGCTTGATTGCATACGATTACGTCGAGCTTCGGGGTCATGAGCTTTAGGCACTGTATACCTTATTTTTAGCTGTGACATGGTATTTGTTATATTGTCTTGCTAATGAAAATCTCATGTTCCGCAAATGACTTGTTTACTTAAACATATTACTTTTGGCAGTGGGTTGTAAACACACAGGTTACAAGTCTCTTATGGCGGGACTTGTAACTGAGTGGATTTACGATGCCTTTGCTGGGAAATACTTGATTTCTGGAAAATACTTGTTTACCGAAAATACTTGTTTACTGGAAATACTTGTTTACTGGAAATACTTGATTACGGGAAAAATACTTATTACTAAAATCTATGAACTCACCAACCTCGTGTTGACGTTTTAGCATGTATTTTCAGGTTCTAAGCAATGGCACGCTACTGGAGGTTTTGGCAGGACATGGCTTGGTCATAGAAGACTCTGATATTCTTATGGGGACCGTTTTAAACTATTTAAAGGGCTTACTTCCGCACTACTTTTAAAAATGTAAATTCAACATTTTTGATTAAGCTATTTTATTCTAAATGAGTCAAGTGAAAACCATTTTTGAACTTGTGTTGTAATACCAATTGAGTTACACCCCAGCTACTTGTATGCTTCCGCTGGACCCGATTCTGGGGGTGTGACAGCCAGGGACAAAAAATTGCCTATAACAGTACATTAAATGAGTATTAGTAACTTATTCCAGAGAGCAAAATAAATTGATTTATTCCATATTGTATGAGATATGTAAAAGGATACGGGAAGAATAAACATTTTCGTTCATTCTTTTTATGACAGTTGTTGTCCGAGTCCTGATAAGAGGTAATCAGGAGTCCTGGATAGAGCACATCAAGAATGAGAGATCTGGTCTCCTAAATTAGGAGATTTAAGTGCCTTTGGTCGTCGTACTTGGGTTCTCTTTGTGATATAGCCAGATGATGAATTTGCACTTTGTTGATAGTGGTTTTCTCTTTTGTGGCTGGTGGATGTACATTTACATGGGTTCATGAAACAAGCAGTAAAGCCATCGGGGAATTCCGTGTCATTCTTGTTCTTAGATATGGGCTTACAAACACATGACCATTTGAGACCATCCATCATAAACATTCTCCCTGTTGGTACCCACTTAAGAGAGGATCTAAACCTGTAGAGTTCCTCATGCTCTATGTTAGGAATACAAATATTCCTGTAAATGACTCGGTCACCTAATTATTGTAATAGCATTAAGTTAGCTCGTAGTTAGTTTAGTTATTAGTTAGAATTAGTTTATGTAACATCGTGGAAGAAGGACGGGTCTTTACCCACTGTATGCCTGATCCACAGCCCGGGTGTGGGCGTTTTTATTCTTTGTATAAATACCCCTCTCCCACCAATGGAGAGGGTTGGACCTTCTCATTCTTAATCTAACATTTCACTTTCTCTCTCAAGGTTCCAAGTTTTCTTTCTCCTTCTTCCACTTTTATACCATACGCCACACAAACCACAAGAATCATCATGTTTGTAACTTGATTAGTATCCTACAATTGGTATCAAAGGCCAAGGTTTCATCTTAGGGCCTTAGTGAATCCTATTTGGTGTGGTTTTTGTGTTGGTTTGTGTATTAGAAGAGTTTTTCTTGAAAACATCTTGGTTTGATTTATCTAGTGTTAGTTGACATGTTAGAGGTGTACTTTTAAGATCATTTGTGTTAGTATTACATTATTTCTCAGTTGGTTTTGACATATCATACTTATTTTTGAAGATTGGATTGTGTTTGGGTCATTTTTCTTGACTGCGGTTAGCTCTACTGTTCTATTGCTTGTTTGCGGTTTGCTACTGGATTTCTGTGGTTAGTTGACTGCAATTACTATTTTGAGTTAAAAGACAAAATGCAAGGAAAGTGACAGTTTTGGAACTTTGTGGACTGCGACTTGCGCTTGCGGTTTGGTGGTCTGCGATTAAGTATCTGTGGTTTGCATTTTCTGCGGTTACCACACTTGCGTTTTGATCATCTTACGGTTTGCCCCTTGCTGCGGTTTGTTCCTTGCGTGTTACTCACCTTGTGGTTTCTTTATTCCGCGGTTAGATACTCCCTGCGATTATCTCACCTTGTGGTTATCTCTCCAGCGGTTAACTCTTCCTGCGATTTGCTCATCTTGTTGCTGTTTACTCCTACTTTGCGGTTTGTTCATTTAGGTTGCGACTTTCTCAACTTGTTTGGCAATTTACTAAGTGATGAGATTCGTGTGATAGGTTAATCATTTAGCAATTCGTGAATTGTTGTAACTTTAGTCGTTTCAATTAATCTAATTGTGATCTGACGTTGTGAGTTAATCCTTACGACTTAACTAATCTCAATTGGATATATTGTAACTTGACTTGTCACAACTTAACACTTGATGCAAACTGTGACTCATCTGGTATCTCTCTATTAGTTTAACTTGCTGAGTATATCTTCCAGTTTCTTTTGTTGACTTTAGTAAAATCCCTAGAAAGAATCATTTCTCGGTTTGTCACTAAAGCTGTAAAATCCCGTTTGAAGACTTTGAGATGTCGACTGTTTCAGATGACATTCAAGCTGCTGGGTCCGACACCCGACCTCCGATGCTTGACAGGACATATGATCGTCAATTGAATAAACAACATTACAAAGAGTTATATGATTCTATTAAGATCACTCGTGATAAAACCAACGAAAAGATAACTTCTTTGCTTAATGAAATTGAGAATCTAAAGACAAAGGTGAAAGGGAAAATGTCGATTAATGAAAGTGACAATATCAATTATGTGGTTTGTAAATGTAAAAAATATGCATGTGAGGCTGTTTTCATTCCTCTTCCCCTTAAGAAGAATGAGCTAGTCCATAGTGATTACCTTAGACATCTTAAGAACTGCCTGGACATAACCCGTGAAACCATTGAAGAAGATAGAATGGTGAGACCATCTGATAACTCCCTATCGGATGTTTGCTTTCTCACCAAGCGATCACAAGAGTTGTTAGAATATGTCATAGGTACATGTCCCAAGATTCCCAACATGCGTGATAGAAATGGCACATCCACATCTAGGAATTTGAAGTAGCATGTTACTTTTGATATACCTTTGGCTAGTTCTGATCATAGCACATCACCACCTAGAAACCAAACAACTGTGCAAAAATCTAATGTTCCCATTGTCAATTCTACAGGAGTAATCAATGTCACTAAAGCTAGCGGGTCAAAGCCTAAAGGCAATACAAGGAATGATAGGACTTCGCCTGCTAAGAGTGATCAAGGGAAGAAAGTAGAAGACCACCTTAGGAACAATAAGATTGATTTGAATGAAAAGAATCGTGTTGATTCTAGTATTTGCGTTAAGCGTACTGTAATTAATTTGAATTCTAATGCTACTTGTAAGACTTGTGATGGTTGTTTAATTTCTGGTAATCATGATGAATGTGTTGTGTCCTTTTTTAAATCTTCTTATAAATCCCCAGTTAAATTTGCTAAGACACACAAACTGGAAAACAATACTTGGAAAGCAACAGGAAAAGTTTTTAACAATGTAGGATATCAGTGGAAACCTACTGGAAGAAAAATCACTCTAGGAAACCAGTGCCCATTGACTTACATGCCCGACCCTAAGTCTTTAGAGGTTAAGAGATGGAAGGAAACTGGTAGAAAATTCCCTTTAGTGACCCAATGCCTTGATAGTAAGTCGGCCGCTTCCACTGGTATCGGTTCATCTGTGAGAACCAATGAAAATATTGATCCTGTATCTCTTAAGTATGCGTGTGCTAACCTATTGGATCCCAATTACACTTGGGGATCCATGTTTTTTAGTTATCCATATCTGTCTGGTTTCAAATGCAGGTCGTACAAATTGTCCTGTGGTATTTGGACTCAGGCTGCTCAAAACATATGACTGGGGATCGCTCTCGGCTCAGAAATTTCGTGAAAAAGTTTATCGGGACAGTTAGATTCGGAAACGGCCACTTTGGAGCTATTATGGGCTATGGTGATTATGTGTTTGGTGATAGTGTGATTTCTAGAGTTTACTATGTGGAAGGATTTGGGCACAACTTATTCTTTGTTGGACAATTTTGTGATTCTGATCTCGAAGTGGCCTTCAGAAAACACACATGTTTCGTTAGAGAATTGGATGGAGTTGATCTTCTTAAGGGAAGTCGTGGTACAAATTTGTTTACTATCTCTATTGAAGACATGATGCGGTCCTCTCCCATTTACTTTCGCTCTAAGGCCTCAAAGAGCAAATCATTGGTATGGCACCGTCGTTTGAACCACTTAAACTTCGGCACCATTAATGAACTTTCTCGCAAAGATCTTGTTCGAGGCATTCCTAGATTGAAGTATGAAAAAGACCATCTCTGCTCATCATGTCAATTGGGTAAATGCAAGAAGCAAAATCATAAACCAAAACCCACTAACTCCAACACTGAAGTACTCCATACTCTTCACATGGATCTGTGCGGACCCATGAGAGTGCAAAGCTTCAATGGGAAAAGATATATTCTTGTTATTGTGGATGACTATTCACAATTTACATGGGTGAAGTTTTTAAGATCCAAGGATGAAACTCCCGATATTATTATCAAAATCATCAAGCAGTTGCAAGTAAGGCTCAACAAAACTGTTAGAATCATTCGCACTGACAATGGAACTGAGTTTGATAATCAACAACTCACATAATTCTATGAAAGTATCGGCATCAGTCATCAGAAGAGTATTCCTCGAACTCCTTAACAAAATGGAGTCGTTGAAAGACGGAATCGCACACTAGTTGAAGCTGCTCGCACTATGCTAATATTCTCAAAGACACCAGTGTTTCTATGGGCTGAAGCTATTGCTACTGCATGTTACACTCAAAATCGATCATTGATTCATCCTCTTCACAACAAGAAGCCTTATGAGCTGGTGCATCTCAAAAAGCCTGATCTCTATTTTCTTTGAGTGTTTGGTGCCCTGTGCTACCCAACGAACGATAGTGAAGACTTAGGGAAGCTTAAAGCTAGGGCTGATATTGGGGTATTCGTCGGTTATGCGCCAGATCGAAAAGGGTACTGAATCTACAACAAAAGAACCCGACAAATCATGGAAACAATCCATGTCACATTTGATGAGCTGACAGAGCATACGGCTTCAGGACACACCAGTTCTGAACCCTCGCATAATCTCTTATCTCCTGGACCAATAAGTTCGGGACTTGTACAAAACTCCAACCATGTCACTCCTTATATTCCTCCCACGAGTGAAGAATTGAAAACATTATTTGATCCTATGTTTGATGAGTACTTCGAGTCACTGCCACCTCATGAACCGGTTAAACCGGCTGCTGAACCTAACATTATGGCTGTGAATGCACCTCATGATACAAATGGTCCATCTACCTCCATCTCTCTTGATCTGGATGCACCAGAATGTAGCAACACTCAAAATGAATCAAATATACAATCCTCTTCTGAACACCAAGGAGTTACATCTGATAACTCATGGGAAGTCAATCCTTCTGCACCACCTGAGGAAGAACCATTTGAAAATGTTTTTTCACCTGAATCCTCCAACGAAGCATCTTCCTCAGAAGAGTCAAACAATGCTATATCAGTTCACTATCCTCAACCTCGTGAACATCTCAGAAAATGGACAAATGATCACCCCATTGATAACATCATAGGAAATCCCTAACAACCTGTGTCCACTAGAAAACAAGTTGCCACTGATGCCTTGTGGTGTTTCTTCAACTCAGTCTTATCCAAAATCAAACCCAAAGACTTCAAAGATGCCCTTACAAAGGTATCTTGGTTCACCACAATGCAAGAAGAAATCCATGAGTTTGATCGTCTTGATGTGTGGGAATTGGTACCACCACCTGAATGTGCAATGATCATTGCTCTCAAATGGATTTTCAAAGTTAAGCTTGATGAGCATGGTGATGTATTGAAAAACAAGGCTCAGTTAGTTGCGAAAGGATACAGTCAACAAGAGGGTATTGACTTTGAAGAATCATTTTCACCTGTCGCTCGTATTGAGGCCATTAGAATCTTTCTTGCCAATGCTGCCAGTAGTAACATGATCGTTTATCAAATGGATGTTAAGACTGCCTTCTTGAATGGGGACTTAAAAGAGGTGGTTTATGTTACTCAACCTAAAGGTTTCGTAGACCCAGAAAGACCAAATCATGTATATCGTCTAAATAAGGCACTCTATGGTCTCAAACAGGCTCCGAGAGCTTGGTACGACACACTATCTAAGTTTCTCCTCGCAAATCGATTTACCGAGGGTGTAGTTGATCCTACCTTGTTCACTAGGAAGACTGGAAACAACCTACTTCACGTTCAAATCTATGTTGATGATATCATCTTTGCATCATCTGACTCCAATAAACGTGATTGCTTTGCTAAGGAAATGAGTTCCAAGTTTCAAATGTCTATGATGGGACAAATGTCTTTCTTCTTGGGGTTACAGATTTCACAAAATCCGAGCGTTATCTTTATTAATCATGCCAAGTATGCTTGTGACATCCTCAAGAAGTTTGGCTTTGATTCAAGTGACACGGTTGATACACCCTTGGTTGAAAGATCCAAACTTGATGACGACTCAGCTGGAGTAACCGTTAATCAGACCAAATACAGAAGCATGATTGGATCTCTCATGTACCTCACAGCAAGTAGGCCAGACCTTCTTTTTGCCGTATGCATGTGTGCCAGATATCAATCCAAGCCCATCAAAAAGCACTTGGAAGCAGTCAAGAGAATCTTCAGATATCTCCAAGGGACAAATCACATGGGTCTTTGGTATCCTAAAGACAATGCAATGGCTCTTACGGCCTACTCAGATGCTGATCATGCGGGGTGTCAAGATACTCGCAGAAGCACTTCAGGAGGTGCTCAATTCTTGGGTTAGAAACTTGTCAGCTGGTCATCCAAAAAGCAGATGTGTACTTCGATTTCATCCACAGAAGCTGAATATATAGCCATGTCCTCGTGCTGTGCTCAAATTTTGTATATGAGATCAAAACTATCAGATTATGGGTATGACTTCAACAAAACCCCAATCTATTGTGATAACAAAAGTGCCACTGCCCTATGTTGCAACAATGTCCAGCACTCAAGAGCCAAGCATATTGACATTCGTCATGACTTCATCAGAGAACAAGTGGAGAAAAGGATAGTGGAACTCTACTTTGTGAGGACAGAGTTTCAGCTGGCTGATATATTCACGAAGGCTCTTTCTCGAGAAAGATTTCAGTTCATTCTTCCACGACTTGGGATGAAGAGCCTCACTCCAGAAACTCTTAAGTCACTCCAGGAAGAGAACGATGATTAAAGGATTGGCTTCACATATCCTTTGTACATAGATTAAATCAAAAAGAAAATAGAAAAATATAAAACCTATAAAAACCATAAAAATCTGAAAAATCATTAAAATCCAAAAATATTCTTCTCACGACATGTCTCTTGTGTAATCAATATTATGTACGTCTCTAGAAATCTCATTCAACATTGACACAGAATCATACATATGCTTGAGCAAGAGTTTTTTCGGTCTCAAATAAAGTTTTTTTTTAAAACATGTCGTATCTAAAATTATTCTTCAAAATTATGGCTTGCAGTCATTTCAGGCTGTAACCCGGACTTCAAACTTATGGCTTGCTATTACTTCAGATAGCAACCCAATTTTTAAAATAGGGAAAACACGTCGCCAAAAAGACGGTTGTTCCTTTTACCGGGTGAAGTTCACCTGGGCATGGATTACTTTATATCCATGTTTCATTGATCTAATGTACGCTTCAGTGCATTATTTCTTGATAAAGAAGAGAAATCTTCTTTTTATCGCCATATACTTTCCCTTCTATGATTTTTCCGGAAAGTATGTGTGCAAAACTTGGTGGTACCATGAGATTTTGATTGAAAATCAAAGTGAATCTAAATTTTGATAAAATTTTTCACTCAATCAATGACTTTAATATTTTATGAAAATATTTCAGTTCTAATATCCGTCATTGATTGAGGGGGAGAGTGATTTCTCAAAATTTTATATATCATCAAAAACTCTCCACACTTTGCACAAAAACCTTGCAATAAAACAATTTGTGATGGCTATGTGTCAGAAGGAGAAAATTTTCAAAGAGTTTTTGTTAAAACTTTGAATCTTTTGTAAACTCATCAAATCTGACACATAACAACCTCCCTCACAGATTGAGGGGGAGCAAGAAAAAAAGGTTCCTCTTTTATCAGAAAATATTAAAACAGACCGCATTTCTCTCTCAAATGTTTTCTAACTTATTTAAATTAATTGAGATCCAAAATCTCGAAAGATTTGGAATTTTTGATCGGGGGAGAGAATGTGATTTAAATATGAAATCTGATAATCAATTGTGATCTTTTGGACTCAGTAATAGGCTCCCACATATGTGCTAAACTCTTTCGAATATCGACGCACATATCGAGGGGGAGCAAAAGGCGTTTGTGGAAGTAATACCAAAGACCGACCATTTATCTTTATGCATGGAGTTATAAGGATGGTTAAGGTTAGGTATGAGTTCCCATGATCCACCAGAACTGGAAGGATCTTCCCATTAGGAATGATTGAAAAAAGGAGTAAAGTGAGAAAGGGAAGAGTGCGGACTGAGATAAAGCTAGGACTGGAACAAACCCAACAAGGTTCTAGTGGTGAAGTCTTGGTAAGAACTGAAGGGGTTGAAGAATGAAAAAAGAAATGTAATGAGAAAGGGTGAAAAGAAATAGCCCACCATATATTCAACCTTAGGGCAGAAACCGGGTTCAATTCATAATCTACTGGCGGTTACGAAGGTAACACTGGAATTGACGACAAGACGTCATGGACCCAGTGACGCACTTCACTAAACTTCCCAACCACTCAAGTTCTCTTAAAAGAACTTGTTTCATTCTCACGGGGAACCCAGTGCAATGTATCGACCGCCCATTGCGATCCATGTTGATACCAAAACAGGAGACGCCTCCCCAGTCTTCAGGAGCGGATCAAAATGCACTATTGAGTCTAGAGCCATGAGATCATCCATAAATCTCGATAGGACACACTTCCAAATATGCTTATTGTTTCACACAATTTGGAAAATAAGATAAAATATTTAGAGTCCTACGCATTATCCTTGTGGTATTGCCAGAACATCCAAGTGATATGATAATATTCATAATGAAGATGGAAATCCTTCTAGAGCGAACATCACTCAAGCTCTTGGTAGGTAACATGTGAAATCCATCTTGGATCAATGATCAAGTGACAACTGGAAAGCAACGATGGTACGATTCAAAATTGAATCAAACTTGTTCCAGGATATGGATTGACGAATACTTTCGCAAAACCTTTCAATGTGCTCACAAACTTACTTTCGAGCACATTGATTGTGTAAAATCTTTCAAACAAAAGTATTTTTGATGGAAATGTGATTCAAAGTATAAAACTCTCGTCGTGTCTCAAAAATGTTTATCATATGACACGCGAGTGATTTCTATAAATCAATTTCTCATCAATCCGTGAATATCAATTCACCAATTCACTCTATCGTGCTATCTGCTTTGAGACGTTCCGGTATGAGAACATACTTAGTATGAAGATTCCAAAGTGGATTCTTTGGAAAATTCATTACTACAAGCTAGAAATTCCTGTCAAAGAGAGTCCTCTTTAAAAGAGTCTCTACCTGATCACATGTCGGTTTTCACAAAACCGGAGGGTAGTCTGTCCTCGCAGAACGAATGACAAAGCCATATTCGTTCTCTATCTTTATTGCTAACTGTTTTATTTCAGGGACACATATAAAGATGGCGTTGATGGCTCCTATTTCCAGCTGAATCGGGTCAATCCATACCTCATGCTCACACATCCTCCTCACTATCAATGATGATGAGAGACTTACTACAACGAATGTTGACAGACTACCAACAACATTTCCGCAACTCTGATGAAAAGTCTCCTGATCCACAAACTCTGATGTAAAGTCTCCTGATCCAGAAAGGTGTGAGAATGACGGTCCTAAAGTCACTACATCACATGAAGGTGATACTACTGTGGATGAGCTTGGAGATTTACTGTGGCTGATAATCTCAAAGAAACTCAAAGATCACATATCACAAAGGAATCCAAATCACAAGTTCATTGCTTGAAGAACAAAGTGTGCTGAAAAGTGAAGAATCAGAACCTACGAGTTACAAAGACTAAAGAATGCATGAAGATCAAAGAGCTTAATTTCCAAGGTGACCTCGCTTAGGGGGAGATTGTTAGGAATACAAATATTCCTGTAAAAGACTCGGTCACCTAATTATTATAATAGCATTAAGTTAGCTCGTAGTTAGTTTAGTTATTAGTTAGAATTAGTTTACGTAACATCATGGAAGAAGGACGGGTCTTTACCCACTGTATGCCTGATCCACAGCTCGGGTGTGGGCATTTTAATTCTTTGTATAAATACCCCTCTCCCACCAAGGGAGAGGGTTGGACCTTCTCATTCTTAATCTAACATTTCACTTTCTCTCTCAAGGTTCTAAGTTTTCTTTCTCCTTCTTCCTCTTTTATACCATACGCCACACAAACCACAAGAATCATCATGTTTGTGACTTGATTAGTATCCTACACTCTATGACATTCTTATGGTGAGTGGTTCTGTTTCCACTCTCCTTCGAATATGTCTAAAAGGCACTACAGGTTTGTTAACATTTCTGACCCTAGTAGATTGGGTATTACCAACATACGTAAAGACAATTCTACCATTTGGTTTATGAGCATGAGACTTAAAATGTGTTTTGACAAACTGATCATCAGATTTAAGTTGTGAAGTGACTGGTTTAATCAAAACATGTTTCACATCAACTTGGGAGGCAAACCGAGTTTTTGAGGATTTTGGTCGTTCAGATTTAAATCCCGTCGGTTGTCTAACAACTGATTGGTTTCTATTTGATTGAGATACCAGTTTTCCCAAGATTTATGGTTTTGCAAACTTAAGGTTCACACTATTCCCTGTTGTTTTTCTTAGCTCGTTTTTTAATGCTATAATTGTTAAACACTTTCCCTGAAGATGAGGTTTGAGTTCATCAATCTTGACCATCAAAGATGTTGTTTGTTCTACAGTTTTGGTCTTGATTTCTTTGATTGAGTCACCTAGGTCCTTTTGATGTCTTTTCAAAAACTCATTTTCCTTAAGTAACTCAGCCACATTAAGTTCCAATTTAGTGTTTCTAGTTTCAATGGCATTACTTTTATGTTTAGCATTTACTTCAATACACATATCACACATATCAGAAATATGTTTTTTCAGGTAGTTGATTGTCAAGTTTTTGGTTTCTAGCTGAGCTTTCAAATCATTAATCATAAAGAATTCACAGAAACCAGGAAGTTCCGGATTTTTACATGGTTGATTAGTTTGAAAACTTTCTTCCTTTTGTTGCATTGCGATTTCAAGTGAAATACAATGTTTTTCAAGTTGTAAAAATCTGTTTGAAAGTTCATTGAAAACTTCTTTATCAACCATATCTTTTGATTTAAAAGACTCATCTGTAAACAAAGAACTTGACTCATCATCACGCTCAGCATCCTGATCACTTTCTCCCCCTTTATGATTCATATTTGTTGAATTAGAAATGGTATTGCTATCAATCTTTTCCAACAAATTTGTGTCATGAAAGAGCTTAATTTGATCAGTATGTTTCTGTAAATTAGAGAGCACATTATGTTGATCAATTAGGGGAGCCTCGGTACATGAAACTTGTTCATTTACCGGTCTGAGATCTGCATTCATGTCATGTGTAACAAGAGTTACTGAACTGCTGGTAGTGTCAAGCTTATCAGTCGCTGATCCTTTGCATACCATGACAACTGACCCAACATCCGATGCTTTACCCGAATCACCAATAGCATCACATAATTGCACCTGATGTGCCTTTATCTTGTCATCATACTTGGGTTTGTATTGTGCTCTTTCCCTAATGAACCTCTTCACATTACCCATGAGTTGGATGAGTGTATCTCTAAACGTGTCAACCTCAATTCCCATGTGATCAGCAAAACTCTTTATTCTCATCTGACTATCGTAGTCATAATCCATCATGAATTTTGAATCGATGAACATCTGCAGTTGTTTGTTGATCACACAAAGGGCATCCATGGATCCAATATAAGAAGATTCTCCTTGGTCAAGTTGCTGTTGTACTTGATCTAAGTTAAGAATCATTGTGTGTGTGAAAGTCTGAACATCTTGACCGAAGAGTGTTGCAAATGCACGTTCGAATCCCATCTTGAATCTAGTTCCCTCTAAAAGTACCGAGAGGTGTGAATGAAGTTGTAGAAAACATTCTATGCAGCTTTCATTTGCATTGTGAAGTACTTGTTGTGGCTGTTGAAGTTTTCTCTCTTGCGAATTCGAGCCCAACGATTCTATTCTTGCAATATCAGACTCATACCCATGTATTAGTTGTCCAGGGTTTGAAATCTTATGTTCGTCGATCATGTCGTACAATTTGAGTATCTCAGGTATAACACCATCTGAAGAATTTGACATGATATGAATGTGCACGGGATTTTACAATTCTATGATTTAAACCGAGAAATAGATTCTTTCGCGGGAATTTACAAAATCAAAAAGAAACTGTGATGTGTAATATGCAATTTAGACTTAGAGTGAGATCTTGGATAACTCACAATTTGCACTAAGTGCAAGTCGCGACAAGTCAAGTTACAATATTTCCGATCGTAGTAAGTCAAGTCATAAGAATTAATGCACAACGTCAAATCACAATCAGATGAATCGAAATGACTTAAGTTACAACAATTCACCCAATACAAGTAATTAACAAATCATTAGAATCTCACAACTGAGTTAATCTTTAAACACCACCAATCATAGGAACTAATCGCTAAGCAGAGATTAGTGCTAATCACTGAAGAGAGGTAATCACTGAGAGGTGCTAATCACTGGAAGAGGTAAACGCTAGAAGTAGCTAGTCGCTGGAAGAGGTAACTGCTAGAAGTAGCTAATCGCTGGACGAGGTAAACGCTAGAAACACTAAACGACACTGTGTACTAATCGCTACCACTAGCAGCCAAGCCAGTCGCTATCTAGCGATTTTTTCTGGTTGTCTAAAAATAGCAAACTCACAATAATCGTTGGACTTAATCGCTACTCAAACTGAGTTAATTGCTACAAAGAACATCAAACAGTCGAGGTAATCGCTAACAAGAAAAGCGACCCAAAATCCTTCAAAATTCTAAACTAGCGAAAGATATAGCTTATCCAATAGAAGAACTAAGTAACTATAACACAACTAATCACGAAAGTACACCCATAACACTTCATATATCACAAACAAGATCAAACCAAGGTGTTTTCCTAGAAAACTATTCTAACCAACTAAAACCAAAGAAAACCACACCAAATCCGAATATCCAAGGCCCTAAGATGAAACCATGGCTCTTGATACCAATTGTAAGATATACACTAAGTCACAAACATGATTACAATGATGGTTTGGTTCGTTGGTTTAGAGAGAGAGAGGAAGAAGAATGGGAGCCTTGTAGAGATAGAAATAAGTAGAATGCATTAGCTTCAAATGAAAGGTCCAACCCTCTCCCTTGGTGGGAGAGGGGTATTTATAGTTATTACAAAAGGCCCTTCTGTCGGGCTGTGGATTGGGTGTACAGTGGGTAAAGACCCTTCCTTCCAAGTTGTTATCCCCAGTACCTGAAGCAACAGGTACATAGTTCATAGTATTTGATAATGTTTCAAGATCAAATAGCCATTCTGGACCAGCACCTTCAGTGTTAGGTTTATTTTCAAGGAACTCTACATGCAGATTCTCTTTAATCTTCTTTGTTCTAAGATTGTATACTCTGAATGCTTTACTGACCATAGAGTATCCAACAAAGAATCCTTCATCTGACTTTTATTCAAATTTTCCCAGATGATAAATGGTATTGAGAATTGTAACATGACATCCAAATGGTCTCATGAAATCCAAGATAGGGGGTCTACATCTAAATAACTCATAAGGTGTCTTGTTCTTTGTCTTCACTACCAAAACCCTGTTCTGAATATAACAAGTAGTGTTCACTGCTTCAGCCCAAAATGTCACTGGTAACTTAGAATCAGCTAACATGGTTCTAGCAGCTTCAATCAGTGTTCTGTTTCTTCTTTCAGCTACACCATTTTGCTGAGGGGTTCCTGCAACACTAAATTCTCTCTTAATACCCTTCTCTCTGCAGAAATCATCCATAACTCTGTTCTTGAACTCTGTCCCATTGTCACACCTGATAACCTTGATCTTCTTATCAACTTGGTTTTCAACTTCAGTAATAAAAGTTTTAAGGATGCCAGTTGTTTCATCCTTGGTTGTTAGAAAGAAAAACCATGTAAATCTGCTAAAGTCATCAGTTACAACAAGACAATACTTCTTCAAATTTATGCTGCTCATAGATGTAGGACCAAATAAGTCCATATGCAACATATATAGAGGGTGAGCAATAGAGTTATGGGCCTTGGTCTTGCAAGATGCTCTATGTTGCTTGCCTTTGAGAGAGGCAACACAGGTTTGGTCATTCACAAATCTCTTCTCCGGTAACCCTCTGACTAAGCCATCTTTCACAATTTTGTTGATGGTCTTAAAATTAACATGACCAAGTCTTTTGTGTCATAACATAGATTCATCCAAAGTGGCTTTTGCAATCAAGCAAGTATCATTTTCATTAGCCACAATTTTCTTCATGTCAATGCTGTAAAGACTGCATTTTCTAGGGATTTTAAGTAACACCTCACTTTCATCAGGTAACTTATAATCCTTAGAAAAGACATAGCATTCATCTTCTGAGAAAATAACTCTGTGCTTCTTGTCACACATCTGTGACACACTGAAAAAGATTATATTTGAGTTCTTTCACATAGTACACATTCTCAAAATCCAAGTTTACAGCCTTGATTGTGCCTTTGCCAGAAACTTTGCCACCAATTCCTCCTCTAAAGCTGATAAATTGTCCATCATAAGGCTTGGAATCTGAAAGATAGGACTTGTTGCCAGTCATGTGCCTAAGACATCCACTATCTGAATATCTTGATATTCTTTAATCTTTAAATGTCCCTGCACAGAAAAGAAAGGAATTAGTTCTTTTGGGGACCCAAGCCGCAAATGACTTGGATCTGCCTCGTGTATCAATATAGTTATATCTATTAAAGGTCATTGATACAACATTGGGATTGACTGAGGTGTTAATTCCTTTAGGTTTCCATTCCCAATGTGCTGAGGCCTTCACAGCATTTCCCAGACTCTCCTTTTTATTGTTTACTAAACCACCAGTGGAAACTTTTGGTCTAGCACTGCACTACTAGAAAAAGGTCTATCCTTGACTCGCATTTTATGACGCACACAATATAATAACACGCAAAATTGTAAGTCATAAAAAAACTGTCATAAATTGTAAAATCTGAAGGCTAGACGACAGGCATTTTTGTGTGTCATCAAATTCGTGTCATATCTCAAATTTTTTAAAAAACACGGACTAAACTTTCATTTCCCACTCCAACAAAACATATATCCCGCTAAACCAAGAAAAACCCAAAAACATTTATCAATCAAACCCTAACCAAAAAATCAGTTCACGCACCCTCAATCCAACCCCCTCCCCTCTCTCTTTTGCTCCTGCGATTCCCTTCCCTCTCTCACTCTTGCCTCTATCACCGCCACCATCATCCATCACCTCCGCCCCCTCTGTATTTGTGCCGATGCCACAACCATCTGTGCCGCCACCACCGTCGATGCTTTCTCTCCTGCCCACTCTTCAAGATTTCAAAATGATGTTTTTCTTTTTATTTATTATTCAATTATAAAACTGAAAATTGTATAATGATAGAACGGATTAGAAATTTGTTTTGTAAACGACTAGTGTCATCGTTGGTTCGTGGTTTGTGGTTTTGGATATTGTTTGGTTCGGTTTGTGTTCGGATCTACTTATTATTAGTTGTGTAAAATATGAGAATATTTATTTTGGGTTTGTTTTGTGTCGATTCAAACTCCATCCACGAGAGGGTGTTTTTGCTTCTCTTGGCCTTGGTCTTCGACCACCACCGAGAGCCTAATGTGGCTGCTCTCGGTTTTGTTTCGGGTTTAAACCGTTCTATTCATTTCTTTTGTATATGGGTCGCATATGAATATGCTTATTTGACTTGTTGTTACATGATGAGGCGAAAAATGAACCACTTTTAGGGGGTCATTTAAGCCCGGAATTGACTTTATTTGATCAAATATTACCCTAAATCATTCCTTTTGTGGTTTTAGGTACTTTGGGAGAGAAATCTGGAAAAGGAAGCAATTCGGACGTTTTTGGAGCATAAAAGTAAAGAAAACGCCAAAGTCTTAATTTTCCTTGTTGGGAACAGTAGGTGACAGCGTCAAGAAGGAATGTCTGATGGCGTCAAAAGTAATTTCCAAGACGACCCAGTACAGAATTGATGGCGTGACAAGGTAGGGCGTCAAGAGTAAAATGCATGACGGCCTGGAAATGCATAACACATGAAGGCGTCAAAAGTAAATCAAGGCAGTCCGAGAAGTATTTTGGCGGCGAGATGACGGCGTCACAAGATTTGTCTTGACGCCGTCAGACCCTATTTCCTATATATAGTTTTCTAATTTTCACATTAAAAAGGAGAGAAGTTTTGGAGAAACCCTAAGTACGAACTTGGTACGAATTTTACAGGTTTTTCAAGGGTTCTTAGCCCTTGATCCCTTTCATGTGTAATTGAGATAAGTATTCTTTTAATTCAATCAATATGTCTATGTGTTGGTTGTCTATATCTTGTTCTTGTCTTAATTCTACCATGCTAGGCTAGATCTATCTTGTGTTTGCTTGGATCTAATGAAACCTAGATGTTAATTATGTGTTGATTACTTGTTTATGGTTGTATTGGATGAATGATTTCGATGTTAGGCTTAAGAAAACTGGCAGATCTCCAAATGGTAACATGCTTGAACGTCTTAGGAAACATGAACTGACGTGCACTAGGTTTTATTGGTTGTATTTAATGCATGAGTAAATTCTAATGATCCCATGTTAGGAGCTTCTTAGCCGGCTCGACATAGGAGTGAAGTAGGCACTCATAGGATTGGGGAATTAAGTACGCCACCCCATGAATGGTATTAAGGAATACAATACGTCATCCACGCAACTATAACAAGTAATTAACGTGTAAAAGATATCTAGGGAGTAGTGAAATCTAAGTAAACACATTTTCTCCACTTATTGC
Source organism: Artemisia argyi (assembly GCA_030686995.1). Taxonomy (NCBI): domain Eukaryota; kingdom Viridiplantae; phylum Streptophyta; class Magnoliopsida; order Asterales; family Asteraceae; genus Artemisia; species Artemisia argyi. The sequence continues at coordinate 57,691 of JARVZY010001391.1, forward strand.
TCACAACCTTAGTTAATTTAGTTTATTTTCATTTCTAGTATTTTATTTTGATTACATCTTTAGTATTGGGTTAGTTGACTAGCAAGTAATTCCGCCCAAATCCTTCAAACCCGAGATTTTTACTTGCTTTCTAAAAAATATAAAAATACAAAAATAATCATCCCTCATCTTTAGAACTAGTATTTAGGCTTTCTAATCCTAGCGACACTATTCCTAGCTGAACGATCAATCCCCCGGTATTTGTCACTATACTATACTACAACGATCAGGTACACTGCCTGGTGAGGGTTGTAAGCTTCTCAAGATCCCTTGAGAGGTAAAGCCTGGTGCGATTCCCATGTATCAAGTTTTTTGCGCCGCAGCCCGGGGAATAGTTATTGTCTAGGTTAGAATCTCTTTTTATTAGGTCTACTTGCTAGATTCCTTTCTAGTAAGATTTTATTTTTATTTTTAGGTTTTCTTTAGTCTATCTTATTTCTTTGTGTTTTTGTTCGTAACTCTTCACCACCCGACATCATGGACAACGGGAACATCTTTGAACCCGTCATCCCACCACAACAGAACCCACCACTAGAACCTCTTAGGCCCCGAACCTTAGGAGAATACTCCCGACCTAGCCACCAAGGCTACCGAAACACCATTGAGCTCACCGGAGCCAATGTGACCCCCTTGCGATCCGACACCATCCAGTTGGTGCAAAGCGGATGTGCATTCCATGGACTTCATTCCGAAGATCCAAACCAACATCTTAAGGATTTCCTCAAAATCGTAGATTCCATAGACCTATATGTTGAAACTAGAGAGACAACCCGATTACGCCTATTCTAATTCTCTCTACGGGATCAAGCTAGTCAATGGCTTGAGCGTTTACCCGCGGGATCCATCACCACATGGGATGATCTCACCACTCATTTCCTTGCTCAATTTTTCCCACCGGGGAGAACTACTAAGCTTAGAAATGACATCTTGATGTTCCAACAACGTCAAAATGAATCTCTTTATGAAGCATGGACTCGTTTCAAGGACTTACTCCAAAAAGTCCCTCATCATGGCATAGATCTTTGGCTCCAAGTCCAAATCTTTTATGACCATATCGATCTCTCCACGAGGCGAGCCATTGACCAATCGGCCGGTGGTAAGCTACGTGATCTAAGTGCGGAACAATCATGGGAACTCATAGAAGATCTTGCTCTCTATGACAACGAAAGTTGGAATGATCCCCGTGATTTGAACAAAACGGTCAAGGCAATATCTTTGCCTTCGAACAATTCTAACACTCCCGACCGTAGGATCATGGAACTTGAGGACCAAGTCAAGTTTCTCATTAAATCTTACGAAGCTCCTAAGCCTTCAAGCCAAGTGAACAAAATCACTTCTTCTTGCGAATTATGTAGTGGTCCCCATGACACTCGTGATTGTGTGGAACTCCCCGGAACAGCTTTTGTGGACTACGCATCCACGCGTACCGACGAAGTGGGAGATAAGTGGTACACTTTCAAGCCCGAGCCAAACACTTACGGTGATTCATACAACCCCTCTTGGAAAAATCACCCAAACCTTAGGTGGAAACAAAATCAACACAATTCTTCTAATCCGCCTAATCGTTACCAACCAAACGGTCCACCCTCCAACCATACTTTCAACAACAATCCTTCTAACAACTATGGTAGTACCAACAATCTTAAAGGATTGATGTCTAAGTTCATGGCATCTCAAGAAGCTCGCATAGCTAGGTTTGAAACCGAATTCAACCAACAACAAACGGAGATGACCAACAAGATTGACAACTTGTTGAAAGCCCTCAACAACCAAGTGTTAGCCACACCTAGGAAGGACACTAGGGACACCAATAACGGAATCCAAATTAAGGACCCCTCATCATCCAAACATGTCCACTTTGTCAATGTTGTCACCATTAAACCAATAGATAAGGAGATAGAAGAAAGTGACAAGGATGAAGTTGGAGTAGAAACCGAGACTAGGGATGAAAGTAGAGAAGTTGAGGTTAATAAGGGAGAGGAATTAGAGGAAGTAGAAACTATAGAGAAATACTTTGATAAGATGCCCACCAAGGAAGAACGGGAATACCATAAGGATTTATTCGATAGTCCCGAGAGACCATATATCCTTGGCACACCCCTTATCAAAATGGGAGACCCCTCTAACATTAACATACCATGCAACATATGGCATATGCATATATGGAAAGCTTACATCGATCCTAGATCTCCCATTAACATCATGACTAGGACTTATTACAATTGGGTGATGAAGAAACAACTTGATTTTAGGATGATGCCTAATAGGAACTTGATAAGTAATTTTGTAGGAAGAGTGAAGGGATTGCATGTGATTATAGGTAATCTCACCTATGAGATCGATTTTATGATAGTGGAAGACACTCGTCCGGTGATAGATGATTGCCTAAGCCAAGTAATATTTGGAAAACCATTTGTTGAGGCCACTAGGATGAGTTATGACCCGACTCTAGGGATAGTTAGATTCAAGGAAGAAAATGATGAGGTTGCCTATCAAATGCCTTACAAAATTGAGCAATACCGCCTCCTCTCTAATATAGAAAAAGAACACAAGCAAGCAGCTTATTATAGGAATGAGGAGGATAGACGTAAAAGAGTAGAGTATGTAAAGAATAGGATGCTTGGTTTCTACAAAGAATGCTTGCAACCAGGTCCGGAATACAAAACTGGTTTAGAAGACGACCTAGAGAGTGGAACCAACGACGAGGTCACGTAGTAACCCATGACCTTGAGTCTAGCTACAAGACTCGTAAATAAAGAAAAGCGCTTCTTGGGAGGCAACCCATGTTTTGTGTGATTTTATTTTGTTTGTTTGTTATTTGCTTCCGTATGCATGCTTTATTTTTATTGTTGGTAGATCATATTTCTCAATTAAATAGTGGAAATACTTTACTTTGTTGTTTTGGCCTAGTCTTAACTCCACCTAAAAGTATTTTTGCAAAAGATAAGTGTAAGGGGAAACCCCAAATATGTTTTTAAGAAACAAACCGATCATGATTCTCCACAATATTAAATGAACATGTATATTTGTATTTGTTAGAGTCAAATGCTTGTATCGAGTCATAATGAAGTTTTGCAGGATTTTCCAGGAAGTAGGACCAAGTTTTTCCAAAAATTTTCTGAAAACTTAACATAAGAATTTCTGCAGGTCACTTCTGACGGCGTCAAGAGTTAACTCTTGACGGCGTCACGTGTAAAAATCTGGAAATTTTACCGGTTTTGTTTTTCTAATGGAGTCTTATGGTTTTTGTGAATTATTAAATTTTATAATCTCCAGAAAATCTGCAAACTTTATTCCACAAGCATTATATCTTGTTTTGTTTTCTAGGATTTAGTAACTTATATAGGATGCCGCCGATTTTATGCGAGGTTGTCTTGTCTATTTTCTCAGGATTCACAGGTTATGTATGACAAGAAGATGATTTATATTCTAGAAGGGAAGCTTTGATTGTTCATTTTCTTGGAGGAAGATTTAACCTGGCCACCTTATTATCCATACCGAGCGAATCAGGGGAGTATTTGATTTCATTCTTTTTACTTATTTCACTTTTACATTCTTTACTTGAATATTGGGGACAATGTTCATCTTAAGTGTAAGGGAAGGGTAAAATGATGATACCTTACATGTACACTTTCGCTTGAGTTTGTTTTGTTTAATGGTAGATGTGTAATAAAACTATGAGAAATACTTGTTAGTGTAATTTTAGCGCCAAATTTAAAATTTTTTACAACATTTAGGAGTGAAACTTTAATCATAGCAAGCGTCTCATGGATAGGAGATTGTATGACTAGCACAAAACCGTATATTCAGAAAAATTTTCCACCCAAATATGTGAGGTTCGCCTTTAGATTTGATAGGAAAAGCATTTACCATTAGTGCTTATGTGTGTACCGGTAGCATTTAGATTCTAGAACTTGCGTTAGTGATGCATCCCGAGACCGCTAGTGAGACTACATTCGTGTAGTAGGATTTACTACATGATAAGAGTCATTAGGATCACCCTTGTGTTAAACCCGTATTATAATTACTTGACCATTTAAGTCATATTACTTGGCTAGTTAAGTCAACTAATTTTTCCCACACCCTTAGCGTTGTACTCATTTTTAGTACACGAAACCCCTAGTACACCCCTCCGAGCCTATCTTTTCGTTTCTAACTTTAAGCATTTTACTTAAAGGAAGAATTTGTTACACCCCACTTAAATGTACAACCAAATCACCTTAGCCTTCCATGTATGCGCTCATTTTTAGTGCATTATTGTTATTTGTTAAACCCTAAGTTAACTATCTAATTGATTACATGGTTGCTAAATCGAGTCATATCCTTGTACATATTGTTTTGGGACGATTGGGACTCATGGGTAAAGTACTTATTTTATGGAGTAATGGGGAAGAACATCATATTACCCCCGCATGTACGTTAATCTTAAAAGTACTCCGAGTGTTTTGATTTTCTTAATTCGAGTCATTAGATTAATTATTGTAAAGTATTTAAAGATTCAAGTGTAAGGGGAATTTTCATTCCCTATGATGTATTATTTTGGATGGTAGGGTAAAAGTGTATGCAAAAAAAAAAAAAAAAAAAAAAAAAAAAAAAAAAAAAAAAATCAAGAAAACGAAAAGAAAAAAATTTAAAAAAAAAAAGAAAAAGAGAAAAAAACATACGGACTACCATCCCTTTTCATTCTATGTTCATTTTATATTTTTTGTTATTTTTCATTTATTAGCTTAAGTCGAGTCTAGTCTTGGCTTAGCAACGCCATATTGTACATGTAATTAACCAAGATTGTTAACTCGCCACCAGTAAAACTTCCTTTATCCAACAAAACCGTGTATTTCATATCCCTATACCTAACGTTACAACCCTTTAAAAGACCTCTTTGATAGTTTATCCTAGGTGCTTACGCCATGTGGTGGAGGTTTGATCCTCTCCCAAGCCTATGGTAATCTAATTTGCTATGACAGGTAGTGAGAGATATCTTCCGTTTCCATATTGTAATTTATACTTTATTACACCCGAGAGATGTGAGTATCTAAACACTATTTGTGAGGTGCTTGTGTATGACCTCCGTGCTTGTCTTTGGTCTTTAGTGGAACGATTATTTGTTGTAATTACTTTTATATTAGTGTTAAATGACCCCTAACTTGTATTTTGACTAGAATAAAAGCGCATTTGCTTGGGACAAGCAAATCTCAAGTGTAAAGGTATATGATGAGGCGAAAAATGAACCACTTTTAGGGGATCATTTAAGCCCGGAATTGACTTTATTTGATCAAATATTACCCTAAATCGTTCCTTTTGTGATTTTAGGTACTTTGGGAGAGAAATCTGGAAAAGGAAGCAATTCAGACGTTTTTGGAGCATAAAAGTGAAGAAAAAGCCAAAGTCTTAATTTTCCTTGCTGGGAACAGTAGGTGACGGCGTCAAGAAGGAATTTCTGACGGCGTCAAGAGTAATTTCCATGACGACCCAGTACAGAATTGACGGTGTCACAAGGTAGGGCGTCAAGAGTAAAATGCATGACGGCCTAAAAATGCATAACACATGACGGCGTCAAAAGTAAATCAAGGCAGTCCGAGAAGTATTTTGGCAGCGAGATGACGGCGTCACAAGATTTGTCTTGACGCCGTCAGACCCTATTTCCTATATATAGTTTTCTAATTTTCACATTAAAAAGGAGAGAAGTTTTGGAGAAACCCTAAGTACGAACTTGGTACGAATTTTACAGGTTTTTCAAGGGTTCTTAGCCCTTGATCCCTTTCATGTGTAATTGAGATAAGTATTCTTTTAATTCAATCAATATGTCTATGTGTTGGTTGTCTATATCTTGTTCTTGTCTTAATTCTACCATGCTAGGCTAGATCTATCTTGTGTTTGCTTGGATCTAATGAAACCTAGATGTTAATTATGTGTTGATTACTTATTTATGGTTGTATTGGATGAATAATTTCGATGTTAGGCTTAAGAAAACTGGCAGATCCCCAAATGGTAACATGCTTGAACGTCTTAGGAAACATGAACTGACGTGCACTAGGTTTTATTGGTTGTATTTAATGCATGAGTAAATTCTAATGATCCCATGTTAGGAGCTTCTTAGCCGGCTCGACATAGGAGTGAAGTAGGCACTCATAGGATTGGGGAATTAAGTGCGCCACCCCATGAATGGTATTAAGGAATACAATCTGTCATCCACGCAACTATAACAAGTAATTAACGTGTAAAAGATATCTAGGGAGTAGTGAAATCTAAGTAAACACATTTTCTCCACTTATTGCTTACAACCTTAGTTAATTTAGTTTATTTTCATTTCTAGTATTTTATTTTGATTGCATCTTTAGTATTGGGTTAGTTGACTAGCAACTATCTCCGCCCAAATCCTTCAAACCCGAGATTTTTACTTGCTTTCTAAAAAATATAAAAATACAAAAATAATCATTCCTCATCTTTAGAACTAGTATTTAGGTTTTCTAATCCTAGCGACACTATTCCTAGCTGAACGATCAATCCCTCGGTACTTGTCACTATACTATACTACAACGATCAGGTACACTGCCTGGTGGGGGTTGTAAGCTTCTCAAGATCCCTTGAGAGGTAAAGCCTGGTGCGATTCCCACGTATCATTACAGCTTATCCTAGGCTTATGCGTTTGGCTTATTTCATTTTATAGCTTATTTGGGGTCTACTAATAAGCTCACGAGCTTATTTTGTTTTGTGTTGGACTCGGCTGGAAATACCAGCCCAAAGAGGGTGTCCGTTTGATTGTTTTGACCCATCACCGAGGGCCACACAAGGGTGTGTTGGTTTATTTTTTGGTTCGATTGGAAATCACCCAAGGGGGTGTGTTGATTCGGTCCACATTCACAGCTGAGAGGCGTTTAGTGGCTGCAAAACAGCCCCAAATAGGGGTATTTGTGTGCTGATTTTCTGCACCAAATGGGAGTGTTTGTTTGCTGGAATTTCAGCACTAAAAAGGGTGCGTTTGCTGCAGATTTTTTGCACTAAAAAGGGTGCGTTTGCTGCCGATTTTCTGCACTAAAAAGGGTACGTTTGTTGCTGATTTTTCTGCGCAAAAAGGTGCGTTTGGTTTGGTTGCTGGCACACAGATAAGCGCCCCATCCAAAAGGCCTAGCTAATTGTTTGTTTGTTGGTCTATTTGGTGTGAAAAAGGAACCCAACAGGGGTGTTTTTGTTATGTTAGAATGTGTGTGCAACGGGTTCATGTAAGCTTCTAATGTTGTGATTTACATTGAACTATACTACTTTGAATATGGTTCATATAGAAGATTAAATAGTAATTTGTTGTTGAATTTGAGCTTTTGATCTTTTCTAGGGTTGCTTCGGCTCCGGGGAAGGTTTTAATGGCTGGTGGTTATTTGGTATTGGAGAGGCCTAATGCAGGAATCGTGCTTAGTACTAATGCTCGGTTTTACGCGATTCTTGAGCCTCTTTATGATGAAGTTGAATCTGATAGTTTGACAGTGGTGAGTGTATAATTGCTGACGCAACTAACTTGCAATATAATAGAACATTTAGTGATATATCATAGATAACCCGTATTGCCTTATGGTTTATAACACAAATTAGATTCAACTATTTGTTCTTAAGACATACATTTTACCGCTCAAGAGTGGATGGATCTTAAAGTCAATTCTCCTCAAATGTCAAGAGAAACTATATACAAAATGTCATTGAAAGAATTTACGCTTCAGTGTTCGAGGCAAGTATTTTGAATCAGTATGTAAAGCACTTCAGTTATTAAAAAATGTGATGATTTGGTCTTTTAAGGTGTGGCTTAAAGTCTTATAACTGATCTTCATTGACTTGTGTCTAAATATCAGTGAATCAAGGAACCCCTTTGTCGAGTATGCAGTCCAATATTCCATAGCAGCAGCATACACCAAACTCAACAAGAATAAAAGGAATAAATTGCTAAAATTACTGTCACAAATTCTTTAGCCTGTTATGTTACACGTGTTACTGAATAATAATGAACTCGATACTTTGATGACTAACTGATCATTTCTGCAGGTATGGATATTACAATCCTAGGTTGCAATGACTTATATTCATATAGGAATCAGGTATATATCCATCCATATTGTGAATTTAACGTATTGCTATTTCAGTTTTTTACAAGAAAATTGTACTAATTTAGATTGAAGCACGTGGGCTCCCATTAGTCCCAGAATCATTGGCCACTCTTCAGCCATTCACATCAATTACTTTCAATGCCGAAGAATCAAATGTAGAAGATTGTAAACCAAAAGTTGCAAAAACTGGATTAGGGTCATCTGCAGCTATCACAACTGCTTTAGTAGCTGCTTTGCTAAATTATCTTGGAGTTGTTGATCTTCCACTTTATAGTACAAATCAAAAGAATGATAAAATTTTGGATCTTGATTTAGTGCATATGATCGCTCAAACAGCGCATTGTATCGCTCAAGGGAAAGTTGGCAGTGGATTTGATGTTAGCTCTATTGTTTATGGCAGTCATCGTTATTTTCGTTTTTTGCCA